>CM076580.1:730553205-730783205 GCA_034641835.2 Pinus albicaulis
ATCAATTTGTTTGGGGTATTGGAACTATAACTAACAACCATGCAGAGTTCTTGGCTTTATGGAATGGCCTTGAAATTAGGGCGGAACGCAAAATCTCAAAACTAAATGTTTTCGGGGATTCAATGCTTGTTATTCGTCAATTCACAAAAGCTAAGAAATATATTTCTAAAGGAGTCAGTGACTACTAGCCAAATAATTATCTCCCTAGTGTCAAATTTTGATGTGGTAAACTTTTATCACATCCTTTGACATTTGAATATAGAGGCTAACATTTTAGCAAAAAAAGGGTCCATGACGACACAAGGAGAGATCAGTTATAATCAAAGGAAGGAACATACCCCAATCCCATAATATGTCAAGCCATAGAAATAATTTGATATATTGGCGTCTCTTTCGGTGTTTGTCAAAGGCTTCTGGTGAGGTGGGTTGTCGAGATCTTCCTCCTCGGTGTATTCCTTTCTTTCTCCAGTCTCAGAATCATAACAAGGATAACAAGTTTTTAATGAAAGAGTACAGGTGGACACATTCCAAGGTGCGTCTTCATAACTCCAGTCATTTCCATTTAATGAAGGATCATTCTGATCAAATTCAAATCTAACGTTATAAGGAGCGGAGGGCACATCTGCAGCGAAAATTTATTTCATCTAACTCTGAATGTCCCATTATCGCAACTCCTTTGTGTTAGTGTCTCTGCAATCAGGATTTTAGTATTTTCAATGCAAGTTCACTTGTGCAATTTTTGACCTATTTTTATATATCAATGTCTCCAGCGTCTCGTCTTCCTCGCTGGATTTCAGTGGATGCTCCTAGTTTTTTTTACTGTCACTCTTCGGTTTGTTGCATTGTTAGTTCTTTTTTTGCATCCTAGGATGGAAAACCCCGGGGACTATGTAAAGCTAGCAGTTGTGATTGACACGATGTTAAGTACCTCTTGGGTGTTGTTGGTCTCAATTAACAAGCTCGACGACATGGTGGAGCGACGAAGAATCTCTTTCCATCTTTTCATGGAGGAAAAGATTCTCACTCACTGCATGGAAGTGAAGGACACTTTGGATGATTTAAAGGAGAAAATTCTCCTCCTTATGGATCTAGTTGTTGCTCTAGAGGTCTCGTAGCATCGAGAAATTCAAATGGAGTTCATGCCCCTAGTGCCTCTCTCCCTGGCGGTAAAAGACCTTATCGCCCCAGGGGTCTAGACGAGGGTGGATGCAGTCTTGGGTGATTTCTCACAGGGCTCATAGTTTTTTTGCTTTTGTGGCTAGTTCGGTGTCCCTTATATACATAGCATGGTTTTTTTTAAGTGTATTCTAGTGTTGGGGTCCTCCAAAACCAATGATAGTAATTTTTTTTGTATAAATTGGTCTTATCCTCCACAGACTAGTAAAATTTTAGCTTATTATGATAAAGACATATATATTGTAATTGAGATAAAATGTAAGGGTGTTAGGCCTGTTGATTTTTGTAGCATCAAAAAGTGATCTAAGTCTCAAAATTTGTGAGGAGGCTTGGACACTAATATTCTAAAGAACCCTGAAATCGTTCGTGGAAATTCCACTCAGTTTATGTTTTATTAAAATAAATAATTATATTAATGAGGACCCTAAGTCAAAACTTAGAGAAATTAAATAATTTAAGGGTATTAATAAAACATAGTGTGAATCTTCTAGAGAACGAAGATCAAGTCAAGTTTTAATCTTATTCATTGATTAGACTTCTAATCTAGGTCGTTGATTCGTCAATGAAGAGATTATAAAAGAAGACTTGAGGGCCATTTCAAAAGAAAGTCGTGCAAACATTCAGTAACCCAAAGGAAGTTGATTTTGAAGAAATAGAATTCGATTTCAAAGGGAGATTTGCAGGGCAGAGGAAGTAGAAGGAATCAGGAGTGTCAGGGCTCGGGGGGAGAAGGACGTAGAAGGGAAGAGAGGCAGCACTCAGGAGCGGCGCAGAGGCCTCATGCAGTAGTGACGCAGTCTCACGTTGGCTCTACGTAGAGAGGCACGCAGGAGTAACATAGAGTGACGCAGGGAGGGCCAATGAGTCCCTGAGGTGTCAGAAATTCTCCGGAGGTCCTTACAAGGAAAGACTGGCAGAAATAACTAAGAAACGTCTTAAGATACACCTGAGATAATTCTTCTCCGACCCTCCGGAGAAGAATTATCTCAGGTGTATCTTAAGAAGTTTCTTAGTTATTTCTGCCAGTCTTTCCTTGTAAAGAATTTATTGTTGAAGATTAATATATAACCCTCATCTTCTACACTGGTTTTCCAACATTGGATTTTTCTGGGGATAGTTGTCCAAAAATAATTGTCATTGTGATTGATTCTTGTGCTCGCAGTTTTCCTATTATTTTCTCTATATTTACTTGAGTGATAACTGCAGTAGTATTTATTTCGAAATTTACTGGAAGGGTTTTGTAAATAAATTATTGTGAAAATAAGGAGAAATAAATCTATAATTGCAGTAGAATTTCAGATTTGAAATTTTCACATGGTATCAGAATCGAGATTGAGAAATGGGATTGGAGACTCTACAATGGAACGAAGTCTACAAGCTGTTGCAACAACAACTCGAAAGGGTTCACACAACTCTCCAGAGAGAAGGGAAAGCATGGAAGAACAAAGGGATCACGACATCTTTGTATTGGCCTCCAGACCAAAAGAAAAATTTGCTTGTGTATCAAGATCTGCTTCTCCAGAAGTCTGGTATATTGATAGTGGAGCTTATACACATATGATGGGAGTACGAGAACGTTTCTCAAGCTACCAAGAAGAGCAGATGAAATTTCAAATCACCATGGAAAATAAGGCGAAGTGTGCCCCCGTTGGGAGAGGTACCATAGTATTTTAAACTGAAGCTGGCAATAAGCTTCGAGCCACTGATGTGTTGCATGTTCTTGGTTTGGGGATGAACTTACTCTCAGTGTCTCAGCTACAAAACAAGGGCTATGGCGTCTACTTCATTGGAAAAAGAGTATATGTTAAACACTCGAGTTCGAAGAAGAAAGCACAAATCGGATTCAGGAGCAATAATCTGTATAAGTTGCAGCTCGAATCTCCAATGGCACTAATAGGCACCAGTGATGAGAAGGATTTGAATGAACTATGGCATAGGAGACTGGAGAACTTACACCATGGGGCTTTGAGAATTCTTAAGAAGACCGTCATAGGACTTCCATATTTGAGCACCAAGCGAGATGATGTTTGCAGAGGGTGCGTAATAGGGAAGTACGTTGATCTAAGGCTTAGTATTTAGCTCAAAACTAAAAGTGCTCAGAAATGCTTCAAACCTGAACGCCTGGATAGAGCTCGTCTCTGGGATTCCAACGCAACTCGTTTCATCAAATTTCGAGTTCGTATGAGGGAATTATGGCATGTTATTCATTTTCCCAATCAGGAAAAAAAATTAGTAGAATAGGTACAGGGATGATGTGGCAGTCCACTCAGCTTCATAGGAAATATTCTCCAGAATCAGCTAATGATATTGTGCCAAGTGGCACAACCGAATTTGTCAATGTTGACTAGGAAGGGAAATTATTTTATCCTAATTCTAAGGGTGAATTTTTATTATTATTGGTGTAATGTTATTATATGGTGCAATTTTGGGCCAATGGGGAAGGGCCATGTGGCATGCCACATACCCCCTCCCCCGCCCCCCATGGCATGGTAAGTGGGATGGCATGTTTTATTTCAAGGTTGGAATTCATTTGAAATGGGCACATATTATGTTTTATTCTAAGGTTAGAACTATGGAGGACATTGGCGTATATATATATATAACCAAAGTTTTAAACCTTACACCACAGCGGATCTCTCTACATTTGGAGGAGTTCTAACTATATATGGCGAACAGGTCTGGAATGGTGGAAGGGCTTCAAACTGGTGGTATGTCTAAACTCTCGCGGGATAGCACAGTGGAACAAAAACTTATGGTAGGGGTCAGGGTCGAACCCCAGACCTACCGCCTACTAGCAAACCGAATTACCAACTCTCTTATCACCATGGGTCTTACCCATAGAGCTCTCTACCAACATTTGAAATGTAACGCGCCGGTGAACAGGGGTCTGGAGGGGGTCAGCCCCGCGGGCCATTCGCCTACCACATATATGACAGCTTGGAATCGACGACTAAACCACTTGCAAATTAGCTGAAAATGTTAATCGGGATTAATTACGTTTAAACATAATTAAATTATGTTAAAACCGCATATAATGCCAATCAGCACTAAACATGTTTATCTTATTGTTAAACACACTTATATTAAGTGTTAAGCTCACTTAATGTAACGGAGAAACTGGCGTAGCACGCCAAATTGAGCGGACTTGCTAAATTTAGAAATTTAACTAGCGGAATCCCAGATTTAGAGGAGAAATTGTAGGAAATCTTGTTTTTTCCATAACTGAAACAATTTTCGACCAAAATGAGCTCAGGAAGAGTCATTTCTGGTAGATTTTGATGTTTTGGAGCCATTGGAGTAGGTTGCAGAGGCAACAGGAGACTGTAAATAAGCATTTCTTACATTTTAAGATAATACAAAGGCCCACACTATGAAGCTAGACCAAGGAGATGTAGCCCAGGAGGGGTGAACTCCTTCATCAAAAAATTGTGTATTGAGCTTTGTTATTTTTGCAACAATGTTACCGATGAAATAGGTAACCTGACCTCAAAACGAGAACTCTAGCCCAAAAAGACTCAAAAAACATGAAAAAACACCCCAAAAACAAAAAGTGTGTATTCGAAAACGCACTTCGTTTTTTTAAGGTCAAATTTCAACATTTTATAAAATTATGGTAAAAACAAAATTGTTTCTTGAAAAAAGGATTGAAAAAACACCCTTAAAACAAAACCAGTTGATGTTGGAATAACAAAAAAAAAAAATTGTTTAAAACAAAACCAGTTGATGCTGGAATAACAAAAAAAAAAAATCGTGTCATACTTTTGGCATTTTTAAAAATAGAAGTAACATTTTTTAATTTTTAAAATTCAAACATTTAAAAAAAACCTAAAATTTAAGAAAAAAAATAAATTTAAAAAATAAAAACATTTAAAAGCTTAAAATTTAAAAATATATGAAGATAAAAAACAAAAAACAAAAAAAACGAAATAAAATTTTTAATTCAAACATTAAGTTTTATGTTTAGTTTTTAAATTTAATTTTATAAAAGTTAATAAATTTTGTATTTTTTTTTTAATTTAATAAAATCTGATATAGACATATTTTAATTTAAGTTTATATATATATTTTACTTTTTATAATTTAAATTTAATTTATTTTTTATAATTTATTTGTTTTTTTAATATATATGGTTTTAAATTTAATATTTTTATTTTATTTTATTTTTTATTTTTTATTTTTAATTAATTTTTCATTTTTTTTACTTTTAATTTAAATAATGTTTTTTTTTTCTTATTTTTTTTTAATTAAAATTTAATATATTTCCTTAAATTTAATTTTTTGTTTTAAAATTAATTTTTTGTTTTTTTTTAAATTTAATAAACATTTTCTTTTTCTTTTTTAAATTTAATTCTGTATTTTATTTTTTATAATTTCCTTCTTTTTTTAACTTGTTTTTATTTTTTAAAATTTAATATTTTTATTCTAATTTTTTAATTTCTATTTTTTTTTAATTTTAATCTTTAATTTTTTTATTATTATTTTTTTCCTTAAATTTTAGGTTTTTTTTAATGTTTGAATTAAATTATTATTATTATTATTATTATTATTATTTTTAAATCTTCATATATTTTTAAATTTTAAGCTTTTAAATGTTTTTATTTTTTAAAATGATTCTAAACTATGCCAAGGCCAAGCTGGAGTCCATTTGCCCACAAAATCTTTCCTGCGCTGACATTCTCGGCATGGAATGTCGTCGCTGCCAGAAATGTTGTAGTTATGGTATTTACTATAATCTCCTCTCAATAATTTTATTTTTTTTATCTAAATTTTAATTTTGTAATTTTTTTTATTTTTTTATTTTTTTTAATTATATGGTTTTTTTTAATAAGTTAGAAAAAAAAAGTTTTTGATGTTTTTATTTTTATTTTTTTTGGTCAATTTTTTTTTTTTTTCTTTAAATTATGTGTTTTTTTTTTCAAATTTTGTCATTTCTTTTGATATAATTTTCGAATATTTTTGTTTTTTTAATTTATTTTTGTTTAAATTTTTTATTTTTACGAGCTAGTTTTGTTTTTTTTACATTTTTATTGGTTTTTTTTATTGTTTTTTTTATATATATTTTTTATCTAAGTTTTGTGTTTTATTACCAACATGAAAACCACCACTCTAAAAAAAAAAGGTTGATGCTACATCAATACGTTTCAAAATTAGCATGAAAATCACCGCTCTAAAAAAAAAAAGTTGATGCTGCATCAATACATTTCAAAATTAGCATGAAAATCACTAACATTTTAAAACAAATATTCATACTTCATAAATAAAAATATTAGAGTGTCAAAAATGTGCACAAAAAAAGGGTGATTCTGCATCACCACTTTTCAAAATCGAGTGCTTTTTATGCTACCAAAAAAAAGTAGGTAACATTGCGGTTACCTATTTCATCGGTAACATTGTTGTACTTCTTGTGTTTTTATTTGATGTTGTTCAAAATTAAGTTTCTATGATTTTGAGTTAATGATAAACACTAAATTTCACCAAGTTAATGAATTGTCAATCACATGCTCACGGATAAACTCTTGATGGATAAGAAAACCAAAGAAATGTTTATTTAAATCTGAAACTGATATTAGCACAACAATAACTAACAATCAATTTCATATCAAGTTGGTATCAGAGCACAAGGTTGCTTGCTTTCTTTGATTGAAGGGTTTTTATAGTTGCAATTTTTTGTGATGCTTACAAGGTTGAGGTTGCAGAGAGGAGAAGGGAAGCTATTGGTAGCTAGTCCTGAGATTAGGAGAAGAAGGAAGTGAGCTGAGAAAGAATAATCATCACCCAAAGGACCACTCAAAGCAGCACCTGAAACCCACTGTTAGAAACGACATCCCAAACTAAGGCAAAGAAACCAAATAACAAAGGGAAACAAAATATGACTGCCACTACACAACAAGATCTTGGATCCGATTTGATAATCGCCATGATTAACAAAGGAAAGGAAGCCATAGCAAGTTCTAGTTCCTCAAATAGTCACAACAACACTCCAAATGAAGACACAAGGATATAATTTTTCCATGTTAGAGTGATTTCTAATCATACAAATATTGATGCATTATTTGATATGGGGTCACAAGCAAACCTGATTTTAGAAGACTTAGTCAAAAAGCTTAACCTTGAAACTATACCACCTCATAAACCATACCCTTTGGGTTGGATAGTTAAGAATGTCAATTTACATGTTACAAGGAAACGTATATTTAGATTTTCTATTACTACAAACTTTGTTGATGAAGTCGAGTTAGATGTGGTTCCACTTGAAATTTCCGGGATTATCTTGGGAAGTCCATATTTGTATGACAGGAAATTTGTGTTTTATCGCCATGAGAACAAATATCATTTGCTCAAGGATGGGGTGGAGTATATTGTGAGAGCTCATCGCAAGAAACTAAATATTTCTTTAGTTAATGAAAGGAAAATGAAGAGGCTAGTTAATGAAAGTAAAAAAATTTTGCTTGTCATGATCAAGAAAAGGGATGATGTTGACTATGAATATTTTTATGGATGTGATGAAAAATTGAAATCTGGTTTGTTTGATTTGGTAAGTCAACATGGCGAGATGTTTCAAGAACCAAAGGGGCTACCACCCAAGAGGGGAATTCAGCATGAGATTCAGCTGTAGCAATATGTTCCACTTCCAAACATTGGTATGTATCGCATGTCAATTATGGAGTGTTTGGAAATTAAGAAGAAAATCCAAGAATCATTGAACAAAGGTATCATACGGCCATCTACTTCGCCATGTGCTTCACCAATTGTTTTGGTTCCAAAGAAGGACGGGACTTGGCGCATGTGTATCGATTTCTGTGCACTGAATAAAATCACGGTAAAGAATCGATACCCACTCCCACGCATTGATGATTTTCTAGATCAATTAAACCATGCAAAGTATTTCACTTAGACTTGCGAAGTGGTTATCATCAAGTTAGAATAGTTGAAGAGGACATTTGGAAAACCGCTTTCAAAACTAGACAACAATTGTATGAGTGGTTAGTTATGCCATTTGGCTTAACAAATGCTCTAGATACTTTCATGAGAGTCATGAATGATGTACTTATACCATTTCTAGATGACTTTGTCATTGTTTACTTAGATGACATACTCATATTCAACAAATCAAGAGAAGAACATGTCATGCATGTGAACAAGGTACTTGATGTCTTGAGAAAAGAGAAATTGTTTTTAAAGATGTCAAAGTGCGAGTTTGGTAAGACTTCATTGGTGTATTTGGGACACATTGTTGGAGGAGGTGAGTTGAAGATCGATCCTTCCAGAGTAGAGGTCATTCTAAATTGGCCCAAGCCCAATATAGTTACAGAGGTAAGAAGCTTTTTAGGGGCGTCACAATATTGGAGGAAATTTATTGCTAATTTTTCTTCCATTGTAGCTCTGTTACATGCATTGCAAGTGTGAAGAAAGTCTTCCATTGGATATGCACGGGAAAAATTATTTGATGCTTTGAAACAAAATATAAGTTCACCACTAGTTTTAACACTTCCGGATCTTAGACAGCCATTTGAGATCCAAACATATACAAGTGATTATGTTATGGGAGCAGTGTTCATGCAGCATGGTAAGCCTATTTCATTTCATTCTAAAAAATTTAATGGAGTTGTAACTAAATATCCGACCTATGATAAAGAGTTATATGCATTGGTACAAAGTGTAAGAAATGGAAGCACTACTTGATGGGGAAAGACACCATTATCCATACTGACCATCAGCCATTGTAGTACTTACAATCACAGTCAAAGTTGCAGCAATCAAGAAATTTTAGATGGATGGGTTTTCTACAAAAATTTCATCTGGTTATCAAGTACAAAAAGGGAATCTACAATAAGGTAGATGATATGCCCTCTAGGCCTATTGTAAATTCAGCTATTATACTCAAGCACAATTCCATTATGCATGAAAGTTACATTGAACAATATGCAAATGATAGTGATTTTCAAGATGTGTATGAGAGCTTGAGTCAAGGAAACCAAAATGAAGAGTTAGATTATCATGTGAATAATAGTTTGTTGTATCACTTGGGCAAGTTATGTATTCCACAGGGAGAAAGGAAAAGTATCATAAGGGAGGCACACACATCATTGATTGCAGGACATTTCGGTGTAGGCAAGACAATAATGAATCTCCAAAGGTATTGTTATTGGCCACGCATGATTGATAGTGTATCTCGTTTTATTAGAGGATGTTCTTTATGTGCAACAAGTAACCCTAGCAATAAGAAGCTTGGATTGTAGACTCCACTTCCAGTTCCTTCACATTCTTGGGAGCGTATCTCAATGGATTTTGTAGGTGGTCTTCCTATGTCAAGAAAAGGTCATTATTATTTTTATGCTGTGGTAGATAGGTTCAGAAAAATGTGAATTTTGATGTCATGTAAGAAAACAATTACAGTTGAACAAACCGCTAATATTTTCTTTCAAAATGTTTGGGTTCATTTTGGTCTTCCTACTTCTATTGTAAGTGATCGAGATTCTCGATTTGTTGGGAATTTTTGGTCAAAATTATGGGACATGATGGACACAAAGTTGAAGAAGAGTACAACATTTCATCCGCAAACAGATGGTCAAACCTAGGTGGTGAATAGGACCATTATTCATCTTCCTAGAGGTTATTGCGGCAAGCATCCCAAGTTGTGGGATGAACAGTTGCATTACAACATGCTTACAATAGGGAAAAACATTCTTCCACAAACACATCGTCATTTGAGACATGTTATGGTTATTTGCCAAGTTCACCATTGGACTTCATCTTTGAGAAAGATGTTGCTATAGATGGTCATAGTGACATACATAAGGCAAGGAATTTCATTGAGAAAATTTAGTTGATACATCACACCATGCAAGAGAAACTTGAAAAGAGCCAAAGCAACTACAAGGCAAGGCATGACAAACATTGCGTTGATCACAAATTCCAAGTTGATCACAAACCAATCCATTATGGTCCATTTAAAATTCTGGAAAAAATTGGTACTAATGCATTCAAGCTAGATTTTCTTCCTTATATGCAAATTTATTCTGTCGTTAATGTTGAGAATTTGAGATTGTTTAAGCCTCCTTTGATTGATGATAAAGGATAACATATTCAGTTGCCATCAATAGATGATTTATCACCAGAATATCTTGACGAACTTCAACAAGATCTCATACTTGACAGAAGAATCAGAACTTCGAGAAGAGGGAATGTTGAATACCTTAGAGTGGGACTCAAGGGTCAAAATCCTTCAAAGGCAAAATGGTTGGAGATTAGAAGAGTGAGGGAGTTGTACCCTCACTTGTTGAACAATTGATAGTATATTTTGGGGTCCAAAAGGCTTCTAGTGGGGAGGAATGATCTAAGGCTCAGTATTTAGCTCAAAATTGAAATTTCTCAGAAATGCTTCAAATCTAAACTCCTAAATAGAGCTCGTCTCCAGGATTCGAACACAACTCGTTTCATCAAATTCTGAGTTCTTATGAGGGAATTATGGTATGTTGTTCGTTTCCCAAACAGGAAAAAAAATGAGCAGAACAGGTACAGGGATAATGTAGTAGTCCAGTCAGCTTCACAAGAAATATTCTCCAGAATCAACCAATGATAATGTGTCAAGTGGCACAACCGAATTCGCCAATGTTGATTAGGAAGGGAAATTTTTTCATCCCAAGTCTAAGGGCGAATATTTATTTTTATTGGTGCAATGTTATTATATGGTGCAGTTATGGGCCAATGGGGAAGGGCCATGTGGCATGCCATGTACCCCCCCCCCATGGCATGGCAAGTGGGATGGCATGTTTTATTTCAAGGTTGGAATTCATTTGAAATGGGTGCATATTATGTTTTATTCTAAGGTTGAAACTATGGAGGACATTGGCGCACACACACACACACACACACATATAACCTAAGTTTTAAACCCTACACCATGGCGGATCTCTCTACATTTGGAGGAGTTCTAATTATATATGGCAAATAGGTCTGGAATGGTGGAATGGCTTCAAACTGGTGGTATGGCTAAACTCTCGTGGGATAGCACAATGAAACAAAAACTTATGGCGGGGGTCAGGGTCTAACCCTAGACCTACCGCCCACCAGCAAACCAATTTACCAGCTCTCCTATCACCGTGGGTCTTACCAATATAGCTCTTCGCAAACATTTGAAATGTGAATGGGGGTCTAGAGGGGGCCAGCCCCCTCCCACATAATCGACAACTCGACACTGACGACATAACCACTTGCAAATTGGCAGAAAATTTTAATCGAGATTAATTATGTTAAAACGTAATACTGAGGCAATTTTCGACCAAAATGAGCTCAGGAAGAGTCATTTCTGGTAGATTTTGATGTTTTGGAGCCAATGGAGCAGGTTGCAGAGGAAACAGGAGACTGTAAACAAGCATTTTGCACATTTGAAGCTAATACAAAGGCCCACACTATGAAGCTGGACCAAGGAGATGTAGCCTAGGAGGGGTAAACTCCTTCATCAAAAACTTGTCTATTGAGATCTGTTACTTATGCTTTTAGTGTTTTTATTTATTGTTGTTCATCATTAAGTTTATATGCTTTTAAGTCCATGATAAACACTAAATTTCACCAAATTTAATGAATTGTAAATCACATACTCATGGATAAATTCTTGATGGATAAGAAAACCAAAGCAATGTTTATTTAAATTTGAAACTGATATTAGCACAACAATAACTAACAATCAATTTCAGATCATATACCAAGGTAGCATACCCTAGGAGAAGAAATAGAGCTAAGAGTGTGTTGGGATTAATACACTCAGACATCTGCGAACTAATGTCCACTAGAGCTCTTAGTGGTGCCGAATATTTCATCACCTTTATTGATGACCATTTCAGGAAAAACTTGGATCTACTTTATGAAGACCAAGGATGAAGTCTTTGATTGATTCAAGGATTTTAAAGCTCTGGTTGAGAATCTGACAGGAAAGAGGATAAAGATATTTCGATCAGATAATGGTGGAGAATACATTGATAAAAACTTCACGAAATTATGTGCAGGGGAAGGCATCAAGAGAGAGTGGATTGATCCATATAATCCAGAGCATAATGGAGTTGCAGAAAGGAAGAATAGAACTATTGTGGAGACTTCAAGGAAAATGTTGTATGATCAAGACATGGCCATTTTTTTATGGGTTGAAGCTTGTAACACAATTGTATATGTTCAGAATAGGATTCCTCACAATGCATTGGGTAAGATCACTCCAAAAATTGTCATTACAGTTAGGAAGCCAGAAGTGTGCCACTTCAAGATATTTGAGCCACTTCGGAAAAAGGTCCCAAATTTTTCATTGAGCCAATTATATTGGCCGACTTTTTGCTGAATTTTTCAACCTTGAAAAAGTCGTGATTTTATCGTAAAATTCCCAACTTTATCCCGATTCGATTGAAAAAGTCAGTTGTCTCTCAAAATGCGCAGTTAAGAGGTCGAAACTCAATTTTTATCACTCATTTTTCAATCTATTTGTTGCGTTTGAGGGTTGTGGAGAGAGAGGAGGTGATTGAGGCTTGAGCTTTGCCATTGTCCAAGATTTGTGGTGTGGATTTGGAGATTTTTCCACTGCTGCATGGAGGGTTGAGACTGAGAGGTCGACCATGGAATCGATCCCTAATTGGTTAGACGTGGATCCATAGACACTAGCGCCAGAGGAGGTAGTAGTTGCAGGGGATAAGGAGCTAGAGGTAGAAGAGGAGGAGCAGGGTCGGGAGGCAGAGTAGGAGGAGGATGTGGAGGAGGAGGTGACACCATCTAGGATGGGCAGCAGCATCAACATAGGATATAGGCCACCTCTTTCATTTTCTTCTAGAGGACGGCTAAGTCCATCTGTATCCCCAAGGGCAGGGCCTTCTTCCTCTAGAGGAAAAAGCAAAGCCATTCCCTATTCCCGTAAAAGGGGCAGGGGATCTCAGTGACTGATTACTTTATGACATGAAGATGACCCATGATATACATTTATTATATTTTTTGTTGATATTTTGACTCTTGAGAGTTGAGACTGAGACAGGGCTCAAGATTCAGGACTTGATTCACTATTTTGATATGTGATGTAGCACTAGACTTCATATACATATTATATATTAGCTTTCTTTACATGTTTATGTGGAAATGCATTTATTTGATGTTGTGAATACTTTAGATGCTAAAAAAAATTAAAAAAATTGAATAATTTTGTATTTTTTGAATTTTGCCGACTTTTTGCCGTCGTTTTCAAAAAACTCCTGACTTTATCGAGTTTTTAAACTTTTTGACCCTTGCCGATTTAACCCCGAATTCGAATTTTTCCACATCTGCAGCGTCCCATCCTTCCTCTTCACCAGAACAACTGAAGAAGCGAAAGGACTAGTGTTGGGCCTAATGTGTCTTAAGGCCAAGAGCTCATGGATAGCCTTCTCAATCTCGTCCCTGTAGGCCTTGGATGCTTATAGGGGTTGGTGATCACAGACTAAATGTCGGGCTCCAACTCGATAGTGTGCTCAAACCCCATTTCAGGTGGTTGCCCCAGTGGAATGTCCCCAAAAACTATGGAGTAACAGTCTAAGATGGCCTGCACATCGGGGTGCAAGGGCCGATCTGTACCATTTTTCTCTGAAATCCTCAGCTTAACTTCCCACTCTATGTCTCCCCGCCTGAAGTCTACCTCCATCCTATGTGCAGAAGTTGTCTAAGGGGAGTATGTATGCATGCCCCTAAGCATCACATGTTTCCCACTCTTCTTATCTAGGAATCCATCTCCAACTTCTACCAATCGGTAGTGAACCTACCAAGGGTAATGAGCCACTAGATCCATAACAACATGTTGGTGTCTGGAATGTTGACCACAAAGAAATGGTCCGTCGCCGAGTATGTTCCCATGGTCGTTCTCAAAGCTGGAACATACCACACACACTGCATGGTTCTAGCTCCCGAAACTAGTACAGATTATCCATCAAACCCCTCTGTCTGGATGCCCCGCCTCTGCACCATGTGGGAATCTATGAAGTTGTGTGTGGCTCTACTATCCACTAGCACCGAGACACGTTGTCCTTGAAGTTTCCCTCGGACCCTCAACATTCAGTACTTGAGTATCCCTCACAAAGATGTAAGGACCCCTCCAGTCGGTGAAAACGTTGATCCTCCTGCCACTGGAAGAGGTGGTGGTGAATGATTCTCCACTGGTGCTCCTGTGTTGTCATCTCCCCCCACCTTGAAGAGTGCCTCCTCTTCTCCCTCACTGTTGGAGAAGGCCTCAATGTAGTGTTCCTTCCCTCTGGCACATCTATGATCCAGTGTCCATGGCTCTTGGTAGGTGAAGAAAAGCTTCTTTCATCTCAAATCTATTCGAGTATCATCATGTAATGGCCCTCGGCCCTAGTTCCCTCTCGAGGGTGGAGCTCTCGTGTCCTTCCCTCTCAGCTGGAAGGTTGGTCTGTTGGATATGGGTGCCCTAGTCCTCGGTAATGCATCCTGCAAATCCCAGGACCTCCCAACTACATCTTGCAGCGTAGTGGGCTGAGTTGACCTCACTATCCCACGCAAAGGCTCTGCCAGCCCATCTATAAGAATTTAAATCCTCCTTGGTTCCGACATATCCATAACCATTATCAAAAATCTCAGGAACTCTGATATATAGGACTCTGGGTTCCCTGTATGCTTGAGCTTAGTCAGCTCCACAAAGTGCTCCTCTGGATCCCTCTGATCAAATCTCTCCAACACCCTCCTGGTAAAATCCTCGTACGCTGTCACCTCGGAGTGACCCAGCGTGGTCATCCCGGGAAACCTCCAGTCATGAGCTTCTCCCTCTAAGTGTAACACAACCATCTTGATGGCCTCCACCTCTTTCATCTGGTTAAGCTGTGAATATATGTCCAACTTCTCCACCCATGCTTTGGCTGAACTCTTCAATGACCCATCGAAAGTTGGAAGGAAAAGCCTACCCACGATACGCTACAGGTCACTACCCTGTGTGTACACTCCTCCTCTAGCTTGGCCCTTGGGTCTGTTATTTTTATTCAGGTGACAAAACGGGTTGAAGGTGATAGATCCTCCAAAATCTGGCCCATAGGACTAATACTCTACAAAATAGTCTCCATCGTGAGCCACCTTCGGCTCTTGCGGACCTCCTGCTCCTGAAGCTAGAAATGTGGGGATGGTATAGCATGGTGGAGTGTGTGGCACCACCTGTTGTGTAGCGCGAGGACCGGTCGAATGGTGTGAAGTGTCGGATCCTACCCCAATATGGAATTCCCCTTTAATTCCCTTCTGCTTACTGTCTCTGCCAAGCTTCATACCCATCTCCTTAATCCTCTTGGCGAGTTCTTGCATCAATTTCAAAAGTAGGTGAGCAAACTCCTTCTCCTCATTTCTTCCATCCTCCATGTGTGCCATTTCCCTTCCTTAGACCTCTGGAACGCTATCAATCTTGTCAGGGGTATTTTCGAACCTCCTTTCCTTGCTCCTGTATCTCTGTCTCCGGTAGGTGATCTTCTTCCTATCCTCTGTTGTCATAGACCGCGTGCTCCACAGGCTGAGCCAATTCTATGAGCTTTGATACCACTGTACATCCCCAAATGGGGATTAACAGTAATAAAAGTGCAAATAGACAGTTAACTACAACAAAATAGAAACACCATTTAAAACAGAGGGAATGAAGCCAAATCCAGAGTTGAGACATTTTATTAATTTTGTTGAAAAGGGTACAAGATTGGTGCTTAGAAGGATAACACCTAGGCCTACTCTAGGCAGACTCAAGAACAACTCTAAACTGTAGAAAAATCTCTATTGCAATGTGCTCTATGTAGCTCTCCCTCTGCGCTACCAGTCCTGGAACTACTGTTGTTGGTTGAATTCGTCTGCTATTTGTCATATCTCCCATGCTCAGAAAATTATGGGCTTTGAACCCCGGGCTCTACTAACCAAACCCACAATAACCCGTGAAGGGTTTCTAGAAAGCTTGACCCTGGAAAAATGTCCCTTTGGGCTTGGCACGCTACTCTGTTGGGTAACTCGAACTTCTGGTTGAATCTGTTGGAAAATGCCTCTGAAATGTCACCAAAATCCCTGGTAGGAGGTGGCTAACCTCGCCTCCAAATCCTCTGGAAATGATTCCCCTTAACTCCCTTCTTCTGACACTCTTCCTTGGCTAGATTATGCAAGCATTGTGTTGCCTAGGCTATCTCTATGCTATCCTGAAGGGATTGCGTACTCCTGTTGATGTAGCTCTGAATCCTCTCACAAAATGGTGGAATTTCCTCTCTTGAGCGAGCAATCGAAGTTCCCTGAGGCATAGGTTGAGATCTTTGCTTGAAGATCTCTTGTGCTAAACAACACAGCAGACTTGGCTCAACAACTCAAGCGTGCTCAGTCAATGAAGATAGAAAAAATAATAGGTGAATGAATGATCCAGAATGAGATGCTTCCTTCCTTTTTTCTACCATATCCCAATGTTCCCCTTGGGCCCCACCTAGGACTACGCTGCCTCCTCACTAACCACTTGTGCGATGCCCCTCCTTGGCCAATCTCAGTGTTGTCACTCACCCTAGCGCAGAGCCTTCTCATTGGCTCTCGCGGCCCCCACCTAGGCCAAAAATTTTCCCTCCAACTATAGGAGAAATACTTCTATTTTGCTTTATTATGATTTGTGGGTCCCGGCCCACATTATTTCTGTCTAACATTAAGAAAAGCCAGAATGTGTCAAAAATTAATATTCCCAATGTTGATATTTAAGGATTTTTGGGGTAGCTTTGGATGTGCTCTAGCTCCCAAAATTTGTGGAGAGACTAGAGTACATGAGATCTCCAAGACCCAGAAAGGGATTTGAGAAATTCCATCTAGTTTGGGAGAAAATTAATTAATTAATGTTTTTTAATTAAGGACCCTAAGTCTAACTTAGGAAAATTAAAATATTAAAGGTAATTAATTTAAACATGTGATGGAAATGAATTAAATCACAGGGATCAAGCTTTCTTTTAATCTTAGCCATCGATTCAAGATTATGTCATGGACGTTGTTTTCCCAACAAGAAAAGTATAAAGGAAAGGCTTGGGGTCAGTTGGAGAACACACACACGAAGGCAGAGTACTAAGACTAAGCTGGAATTCTAGGGCGTGGTTTGCTAAGAATTTCCAGAAGTGTTTCAGCTGCAGCAAGGGGTAGTATTGGATAAGGGGATGATATGATCCTAAATCCAAGAGACAACAAGAGGCAGAGAAGCAACAACCAGGAGCAGCATAGAGAAGCAGAGGCTACGCAACAGCTATGTAGCACAAAGGGTTTCATTTGCTACGCAGACCTAGAAAGGGCAACGCAGAGGCAGCAGGAGGCCATCCAGACTTACGCAGGGCCAGCTAGGGCAGCGTAATGACTGTTTCACCCAGTTTGGGGTTACACATCCCTCTCCTAAGCAGCGCAGGGGAATCACTAGGCCAGCAGGGCTGACACAGAGAACTTCAGAGCAGTGTCGGGTTTCTAGAGGCAGAAAGGGGTTGAGTTCTTTAAATCCAGTTTGAGGGTGTGAATCAGTCCATTTTTTTGTCTATGAAATAGCAGGTATTGCTGCAGATCTTATATTTCTCTATTGAGATAACTAATAAGGTGCCCAGATTTTTTGTACATAGATTCTACATAATAAGATAAACCCTCTAGTAGCCAGAAGATTTGTTTTCCTGCATTGGGTTTTTCCGAGGACAGTTGTCTAGAAATTCTTGTGTGTCACTTTGTCTATGTGCATGTATTATATTTAGATCTGAATCTATGAAATCCATTAATGTGTTTACTTCTATGTTAATGTTGAAATTTCATATTAATAACTTAATTAAATAGAAGAATTATAACCAGATTTAAGAGTAGAGTTTCTGCCATTAGGGGAATTTTAAGGTCTAAAATGGGCCTCCTAAGGAAATAATAAAATAATAGCTAAACCAATAAAATAATATTTATGAATTTTCAATTCACTTTTTGCACCACAATCAATGTAACCATAGTTAAATTCAATTCAAAAGTTGTACCAAAATAAAATTAATAAAAATATTGGATTGATGTGACTATAAATGAGAATGAGTTTTTCAAGAAAAAGTCATTATCATTGAACAACTAATGCATTTGTACTTTGTACTTAAATAACTTGAAATAAAATATAAATATAAATTTATAAATTCTTAATTATATTATATGTTATTAATTAAAAATTTATATTATTTAAATTGTATAATAACATGTAATTAATATACTATATAAAAATAAAATAAAATAATATAACATAATCTAATCTAATAAATGTATAGGGATATGCATTGTTTCTTTCAAGAAATATGAAATAACAATAATATATTTTTATTCAAAAAGTGTGAAATGACATTTATTATGAGTATTTTACTTTGACTTTAAAAGTACTTAGAGCACTACCATGGTTAACCATGAGTTTTTATCCATCATTGAGAATGTGACAAGTAAGTACCTTTAACTCAAGCAATTCCACCTCAACCATTAGGGATGATGTCATCCCCTAAAATTTGATTGGTTCACATAAAGTGAATTCTGATTGTACATTTTCCTTATGAGGCCCATTTTAGACCTCAAAATTCCCCTAATGATAAGTCATATTCAGAAATTTTCACATGGTATCGGAGTAATTGCAGATCTAGCTAAATCATCAGCAAGAATACTGAAGGATATTTGTTGTAGGAAGTAGCAGAGAAAGAAACAATAACCATAGAGAGCCGGACCAGAGAGGACGGCACAACAGAAAGTGAAGTAGAGCCACGCAGAGACCACAGTGACGTAGTCTCCACACAGGCCCACGTACTTACTGCGTAGAGGCAATGCAGAGACAATGCTGAGACTATCTTCTCATGCAAAGGCTAGCCAAGATGACGCAGTCTTGAGGCTGTGGCAAATTCAAAGTGCCGGAAGTAGTGTTGTAGAGCTTCAGTAGTTGCTGGCGAGGTTAAATTTCTGAAGATTCAGAATTTAGCCTGAGCACTAGTTGAAAAAGAGCGGGAGGAGAACAACCTCTTAGAGGATTTCCAGCCAAATAAATCTGCAGATCGATCAAAGGATCGAAGAGACGTGACCCGTTGTGTTTGGAAGATTTACAAGGAGGAAATCAGTTGTTCGAGGTAGCAAAGGGTTCCTTTTCGCCAAGGAACCCCAGATCCGAACTTCAGTTGAGAAGCAGGGAGAGGAAGAATCTGTTCCGACAGAGCATATTTGAGCATATGACACCTCACGAACTACGTGATCAGGATAGGTTGGACGTTCTGTCCAACTTTGTAGTCTGGAAGTCCAAAATCCTGGTGGTCATGGAGGCATACGGTTTGAGGGAGAATGTAGAAAAATTCATGGCCACGCCAACTGATACTCTTCTCCTAGCAGAGCATAATGAAGCAGTAGAACATGCCAAGCGCTTCATCATGGATGGGGTTAAGGAACATGTTGTACCACATATAGCCGATAATAATAAAACTAATGAGATGTGGAAAGCCTTAACCACCCTATATGAGGGTAGATCTATCCAAAGGAGAATGCTTCTGGAGAACCAGAAGCAGTTATTCATGATGGCCAAGGGAGAATAAATCGAGCCCTTCATTTTCAAATTATAGGCGATCAAGGATCAGTTGACTGCCATGGGAGTGAAAGTGGAGGATGATGTGATGGTGAGGACTACACTCAATGCGGTCACGAAGGACTAGAAACTTTTGTCCAAAGTATTTTGGGCAGAGAAGACCTTCCTAACTGGGACAATATGTGTGCGATCCTCCGTCAAGAAGAACTCCGTCGGTTCACCAAGAGGCAGTATAGCACTGGATCCAGTAAGGTGAAGAAGGAAGAGGAAGAAGATGCAACCTTGGAATCAAAGAGGCAGCAAGGAAGGAAGAAGCATGATCTATCCAAGATCAAGTGTTTCCAGTGCGGTGAAATATGACATTTCGTCAGCAATTGTCCTTAGAAGAAGAAGGACAAGAAAGCTTCTACCTCCAAGGATGCTATGGCAGACGATGGCTCCAAATATGACGTATCCATGAGCACTCATGTACCTATAGAGAAGATGTGGGGCGAAATGGATCTGTAGAGCAGCTACAAACTGGTGGCAGGATCCTTGAGTAGCTCAGCTCTTGGATCACATCCATGCTACAAGAGCCTTAAGACAGTAGTGGGACAAGTGGAGCAGTTGGTGCAGAGAATCACAAATGGAGCAGAGGCAAAGCTAGATGATGAGAGAGAGAAACGCAGTGCAGATGCAGCAGCAGCGTGGCATCGCAGTGCAGAGGGGGTTTATGTGACTTTAGCAGTGCAGTGCAGGCTGGATTACACATAGTAGAGCTACAACAGCACAGTGTATTCAGGAGGACAATGCAGAGCAGTAGCCTATGGAGCTTCAGTGATGAGGATGCAACCCAACTGACTTGTCTGGAAAATATTGGGCAGGATTTTTCAGTTGTTTCTCTCAGCAACTGAGTTGTAGTGCAAAAGTTGGCAACACAGTGCACCAGATTGAGCGGGAGCTGCAGTACAAATGTGGCAGTGATGGTGGCAACATCATGAGAAGCAGTACAAAATGACAGCAACAATGCAGTGATGAAGGGCAGCAGGCCAAGCATCAGCGCAGATACCCACACTAGAGATCAGTGCAGAGCTTCGGGGTGAAACAGTATTGTGCTAGAGCACTTTCCTCGCTAAGACAGAGTGTTGAGATTTGTGGATTTTTGGGGTAGCTTCGGATGTGCTCTAGCTCCCACAATTTGTGGAGGGACTAGAGTACATGAGATCTCCAAGACCCATAAAGGAATTTTGATAAATTCCATCGAGTTTGGGAGAAAATTAATCAATTAATATTTTTAATTAAGGACCCTAAGTCTAGCTTAGGAAAATTAAAATATTAAAGGTAATTAATTTAAACATGTGATGGAAATGACTTAAATCACACGGATCAATATTTCTTTTAATATTAGCCATCGATTCAAGATTAGATCATGGCTCTTGGTTTCCCAACGAGAAAAGTATAAAGGAAAGACTTGGGGCCAGTTGGAGAACACACACATGGAAGCAGAGCACTGAAAATAAGCTGGAATTCTAGGGCGTGGTTTGCTAAGAATTTCCAGAAGTGTTTCAGCTGCTACGAGGGGTAGTATTGGCTAAGGGGATGATCTGATCCCAATTCCAAAAGTCAGAAAGAGGTAGAGAATCAACAACCAAGAGAAACACGAAGAAGCAAAGGCTACGTCGCAGCTGTGCAACATAGAGTGTGTCGACCGCTACACAGGTACGTAGGCCCAAAAATGGCAGTGCAGAGGCATCAGGAGGCCAGCCAAGGCAATGTAAGGACTGCGTCACCCATTCTAGGTTACGCATCCCCCTCCTGAGCAGTGCAGGGGCATCAGCAGGCCAGCAGGGCTGACGTGGGCAGCTTCATGGCAACGCTGGGGTTTCTAGAGGCAGAAAGGGGCTGAGTTGTGTAAATCCCGTTTGAGGGTGTGAATTACTCTAGTTTTTCGTCTCCGAAACAACATATATTGTTGTAGATCTTATATTTCTCTGTTGGGTTAACCAGTAAGATGCCCAGATTTGTTGTACTTAGATTCTACATAATAAGATAAACCCTCCAGCAGCCAGAAGACTGATTTTCCCGCATTGGGTTTTTTTGGGGACAGTTGTCCAGAAAATCTTGTGTGTCACTTTTTCTGTGTGCATGTATTCTATTTAGATCTGAATTTGTGAAATTTTTTAATGTATTTACTTCAATGTTAATGCTGAAATTTCAGATTAATAACTTAATTAAGTAGGAAAGTATAACCAGATTTAATCATAGAGTTTTTGCATAAGTCATATTTAGAAGTTTTCATACCCGATTAGCTAACTGCTAATTGGGGATATTACATTCTTGTGGTTCCATCTGCTGAGAACCACCAAAATCTTCCTCTCCTATGGAAATGCTAGTACTAGTTATTGTTCTAGACACCGGTGTTTGTCTGCTTGCCTGTCCTTCCTGCTGCCCCTGCTTCTATTGGACTAAAGGAACCTTTGTTGCCTGATCCTCTGCTGGCATCTCACGAGATTTCTGGAAGGCTCTATCTTCCATGAATTTAACATCTCGCCTCACTACAACTTTCCTATTGTTAGGAATGTAGATTTTGTATGCTTTTGAGGTCTCGCTATATCCTACAAGATAGACCTTTCCTAGAGTCTGATCAAATTTACTTCTCTTCTCATCTGGCACGTGGAAATATGACAGACTTCCAAATACCTAGAGGTGTCCTACTTCTGGTTTCTTCCATGTGAGAACTCCTTCAAGAGTTTTCTTCCCCAATGCTCTGTGAGGAGTTCTATTATGGATGTATACAGTTGTGTTACATGCCTCTGCCCATATGAATCTAGGCAGTTCTAGGTCATATAACATGGATTTTGTTTCCCCTACAATAGTCTTGTTCTTCCGTCTGCTACACCATTATGTTGTGGATTGTAAGGAGTTGTCTACTCTCTCTTAATGCCCTCCTTTGCGCAAAAATATATGAAGTCTCCATCTGTGTATTCGCCACCTTATTTGAGCACAATATATTTATTCTCTTCCCTGTCATGTTCTCTACAAGAGATTTAAACTCGTTGAACCGATCAAAAACCTCATCTTTGGTCTTTAGGAAGTAGATCCATGTATTCCTAGAGAAATAATCAATGAAGGTGACAAAATATTTGCCACCATTGAGAGCATTAGTATACATTAATCTGCATTCTCAATTTCAATTCTGGTACTTACTGATTCATCAATGAGGGAAGATGTTATTTCACATAAAGGTTGAGCTTGTGCAATTTTTGAACACAGATCATCCAACTGCTGAGATAATAGTTTACTTGTTTCCAGAGCTTATGTTCTAAATTGGTCAATTTTAGGATAATCTTTAAATTTATCCAATCTTTCTTGAAATATTTTTTCTTGCTCTGCTTTGGCAGTTTTCTCATTTTGCAGCAAGGTCTGTAGTTTAGACACCTCTTGAGACAACTGTTGTTGTTTATTCAAGGCTTTCTGATCAAGCTTCGTCTTTTCAATACTCATTTGTTCTTCCAGTTGTTTGGCTCTGAGTCTTTCTTCTTCTAACTGCTGCTCCAACTGCAATATATTTTGTTGATCACCTGTTGTTTCTCCTCTAGCAATGCTATCTGTATGTCTTTTTTTTTTATCATTTGATTGACTTCATCGGCTTTATCTATAGTGGCTGCACTGTAGGTACCTGCATATTGTGATAGTTTGGTAAGATCCTCTGAAGGATTTACCTCAGTATGCTTCCATAAAACGTTCATTAATTCAACTTGTGAATTTGCAAGTGATCCTTGATCTATCTTCCTTCTTTTCCTTTGTTTTCTGACAACAGCCCTATGCTTAGGACTATAAAAGATATCCAAAGGAGGTATGTCTTCAAAACTCAATACAATTTCTTCTGATGGATGTTCATGAATAACCTCCATATCATGATTTTTCATATTATCAACTTGAGGGAATTGTTCATACTATTGTAGCAAATGGGAAGTAATAATCACTTCAGCAGAATTTCCCTCTTTCTACGTGATCTTTTCTCTTTCAGGTTGATCATCGGGCTTATTACCTATATCTTCTTTTTCAGACTGCACATTAGCCTTGCTTCCAGTATTATCCTTTTCTGTCTGCACATCAGGCTTGCTACTTGTTCTTTCCTTCTCAGTCGGCATATCAATTTTGCCGGTAGACACTTCTTTTTATGCTTTTCTAGCTGTATCTTCCTTTTTCTTTTGTTCTATTTCCATACTTTCATTTTCTTGTAAAGGAATCCTCAGCTAGTAAAGGGGAATTTTAAGTAATCTCTGGCTTCTGAACAACATAAATTTGTTCATATCTTCTGCTTGAAACTTGGATTTAGCTAGATCATATGCTTGGGAAAATTTCTCAATTGAGACAAATAAATCATCAAAATCATCCGACTCATGTTCAAACTTAGCAATTTGAACCAAAGTTGTGAAATCAAAAGCCACTTTAATTGGATCATATTGTCTGCCTGGAATAGTTGCAAGCTCAAGATTGCTTATCTTAAGGGTCTCTTTTTCAGCATGTTTAAAATCATTAAGAGTATAGATTCCACAATGGAAAGGAAAGGTAGGCCACATCAATTTTTTAGAATTCTTCAAACATCTGGACATCCCTCTTTCCATCAACTGATAAGAAATTTCTTGAGCTAAAAGTTTATCAGGGACATATAGAGGTAAGACATGGGGTTCGACAATGCTTCCAAAAATTCTAATATATGTAAAATTTTCCTCTCCAAACCAATTTCCGATTAGGGATATATCAAGCTTTGCTTTTTCAGAGAGCCGAGGAGGAAATTGATTAAAAATGATCTGGTAAATGGGTAACATAAAGCCATGGAAAATTCTATATACATGGTTCTTTAAATGAACCTTCCACAAGATTTTATGGTAAATGTGAATCGGGACAGGTTCTTGTGAAGTCCATTTCCAACCCAGAATAGGGAATTCAGAATTAAAACACAAAGCATCTAAAATATAGGCACATAAATGAAATGGGGGTGTATTTCCACTATTTTTATCCTTTCTATATTCCATAATTCTGTTAGTGATCTTATCAGAAAGGATAACTGACCAATCCATAATCTCATAATTTATAGCAGCATGAATAAGGGGTACCATCTGAATTGAAAACCTTGCAGAATTATCATTCCCAAAGAGTCTACACATCATTACAGCAGCATAGCAATACGGGGGTGCAAGAGACTCCACGGAGTACAAACCTGATGCTTCATTTTTATGTTTCTCTGGAGCTCATCTCCATTCCTTAATTGGGTTCGATTGAACTTCATTGCTTGCAGCGAAATCTTTAATGAAGGCTTTGTTATAGATATTTTGAGAGTCTGGCAATTGGTACATTGCTTTGATATCTTTTTCTCTGAAAGACCCAAATCTTGTTCCTGCAACTGAGACAAATGTTCTGTTTTTGATGATGGTGTTGTTTATCACCCATCGTATTATATCATAATATGAGAACATATTCGCCCGAGCTGCAATTCTATGCAGAAAAGAATTTGCAATTTCTTTGAGAGGACTTTCAACATCAGAATCTCAGTCTTCATCTGGTATTGCCACCTTTACCACTGTAACAGTAGGTTTTTCTGCTTCAAGAAAGTTATAAACGTATTCCCATGAAAGCTTCCCGAGACCCTGGCATGCAGTATCTGTAACCAACTTGATTTTAGCTGGTTTTTCTTTTGGCGTTGTGGTAGTGGCAACGGCCTTTGAGGCGGCAACGATTTTTGCTTTTTTTAACTTCTTAGACATCTTCTCATCTGGTATTGTTTCACTAGTTCAGTGAATGAGAGGGTTTGATGTTCTATTTCTCTGCAAATGAGAAAAACCTTTCAGACGCGGGAAGAAATGAAGCAATGAAAACAAATTATGCAAAAAGATTTTTATTAATGATAAAAATTGATTAATTCTGTATTAAACTTAAATGTCCTCCATGAGATTCACATTCACACATTCATATTAGAATCGATCAACATAATTCGTTTGATTTTCTAATTAATGATGATCGTACAATCGGAGATCGGCGATATTAAAATGTTAATGTAAAGCTTTCCCTTTGAATTTTCCAATTGCGATTAATAAATAATAAATGTGCAATGCAAATAGCAATAAACAAATAGTAACTATCCATCGCATCGAAGGTTTCGAAAGGAAATCAAATGACATCTCATATTTTCCGTCGATTTGCGATTGCGATGACGGTATATCGCATCGTATATTTCCAAAGGAATTAAGTTATACATGATTTTTCGCCGATTTGCGATTGCGATGATGGTATATCGCATTGGATATTTCCAAAGGAATTAAGTTGTACATGATTTTTCTCCGATTTTCGATTGCGATGATGGTGGGGTCCATCGCATTGGGATTTTATAAAACAAGTAAATGTGATGTTGCTTCTTTGAAATGCGATTGTGATAAATCGCATCGCATCAGAGTTTATGAAATAGACTGAATGAAGGATAACCTTTTAGAAATGTGATTGCGATAAGTTACATCGCATCGGAGTTTCGCAAAACAAATGTGAAACCTTAAGATACTACCGATTTGCGATTGCGATTTACTTTATCGCATCAGAATTTTTAACATGAATACATTTACATTTTGTGCCGATGCGATATAAGACTTATGATTGATCGGATCGGAATAAATTTAATGTTACTTTTGTTAATTTGCATTTGAAATATGCGATATGCGATGCATTACTTTTCAACAATGAATCTTTTTATTGTTTTATTTAAAATAATCGAATTTCCTCAAAATATTTTATTTCTATCTAAAAGAAAGGGGAACTATTTCTAAAATAAAATTTATTCTAAAATTTTTAAATGGGGAGGGTTGTTGTACGGTACAAAAATTGGCGATTCACTGGAAGAAACAGTTATCTCTGAAAAAAAAAAATGAACACTTTATTTTTAGTAAGTAAAAAGTTTTAAAGATGATGAAAACTATCTAAGAGAAATTTAAATAAAATCTAACTCCGAAAAAGAATAAAAATCATTTACAATTTCTTTCTAATTCTTTAAGAATAAAAACATTTTTGGGTTTTCTCAAGCTTTGATTAGTTGATAATAATAAAGTAAGGGGCCTTTCCAATTTTAGCTTTTGTAATATATTCTATTGTCATAGGCATTGCCTCTGCTACCCGCAAACGGTATAGTCTCGACAGGGTTACCTTTTAACCATCAATCATTCATTGTCCCATCCAACTAAGATCATGACTCTTTAAAAGATAAATTCACAAGACATATTATCTCATGTTTTTTCTCTTTTATTTTTTTAATTTAAAAGCCATTGTTTTGGTTTGGTAGCCAGTTAATAAAAATGTCATTCACTAGTTGTAATTAAACTGAACAAGTTGGCTCGTGATGAGACCCCTTGTCTTATAATTATAAGTCATTACCCTGTTTTGGTATGCAGTATTGGTAATGTCAGTTTTATCACTTCTTATGATCATGGTAAGCAGGCTCATGATGAGGCCTCTTATCTCTTAATTTTGACATATAATTTCTTAGAATTACATTCTAAAAAATCAAAACCTTAATGGATGGGGTGAAATGATTTTTCTCCTTAAGAATCAATGGATGACAATTTTTAGAGTTTTGAATGCCAAAGCTTGAAAAAGTCTTTACTTTTTATGGATAACCTTTCTCTGCTTAATAAACTTATAATGATTTACAATTTTCTCAAGGTTTCAAAAGATTTTGCAAATGTTTAAACAAATTTTCAAAGTTTAATATTTTATTTTAACTACCCAAAAATTGTAATAATTTCCTAAAAAATCTTATTTACACAAAATAAGTATTTATAATATTTTCTTGAAGATATTTTCAAATAGTAAAAATCCAATTAAATACTATTAACAACCTTATTTACAAAAATAAACAAAATTGCAGAAAGGAATATGTACAAATAAGAAGGGGTTACCTCCTTAAGAAAATAATTTCTTCAAGACAAACCCATTCACAGGAAGAGATTCTCTCTTTCCTGATAAGTCTTGCAATATGAACGTTGATGAGCTTATCTTTTCAGCAATCTGAAATGGTCCAAGCCACATTTTTTGAAATTTGGTATGCTTACCCTTATCTTCATGTGCTTTGTCCCATTTCAGAACAAGATCACCAATTTGCAAAGTTTTGGATCCGGTGGAACTTGAATCAAAAGAAGATTTTTCAAGCTGTTGGTGTTTAGTATGAATATTTTTTGCTCTCTCTATCTTCTTCTAACTTAAGAATTTGATCAAATCTCAACTGAATAGATGATGAAGGATTCTCTTCAATAAATTGAACTAGGGCTAATGATGGAAGAACTAGATTTGATGGTATCACAATTTCTTTTCCATAAACTAGATTAAAAGGTGAAGTACCTATTGAAGCTTTATGAGTAATACGGTCAACCCATAGTGCAAAAATTAAATATTTATGCCAATTCTTTTGATTCTGATCAATGGTCTTTTTAATAATTTTGATGATATTTTTATTAGTATATTCAGCTAAACCATTACCTTGTGGATAATAATTTGCTGAATATTTCAATTTGAAACCTCTTTTGATTGCAATTTCCATTATACTATTTCCAGAAAAATAATATGCATTGTCAAAAACAAGAGCGTTAGGTACACCAAACCTGGTAATGATGAATTGATCAATGAATTCAATGATTGCATCAGAATTGGCTACCTTTAAAGGAATTGCTTCTACCCACTTTGTAAAGTAATCCATTGCTGTAAGGATGAATCTGTGTTTTTTGGAAGAGTGTGGTACTATTTCTCCAATAATATCAAGTCCCCATTGCTCAAATGGTTGCTCAATGTTTACTGGTTGTAAAGGAAAAGTTGGCTTCCTTTGTCTTCCACTAGCAGTTTGACAAGTCTCACACTTCCTTACATAATCATGTGTATCTTTGAAAAGGGTAGGCCAATAATATCCAGCATGGATTATTTTGTGAGTTGTGGTATCACCTCCAAAATGTCCACCTGTTGGTCCATCATGTAATTCCTGCAATACCTTTTTTGCTTCAGTCTTTTCAAGACATCTTAATAGAATTGAATCATAATTTCTTCTTAATAACACATCATCAATGATTTCATAGTGTTTAGCCTTTAATCTTAAAGCATGCTTGTTCTTATAGCTAAGATTAGAAAGAGCATACCCATTTTTCAAATAAAATATCAGATCAGCATACTGAAATTCAGAATCAATAACACTTATCTGATTTACTTGAACAACATTATCTTGATCTTGATTTTCTGGTATGTTGGAATCCCCTGTTAACAATCTGCAAAAACCTTGTCCTCTAAAAATTTTGGCTGGCTTAATATCAATATCATACTCTTGTAAAGATGTTACCGAATTAGCTCTCTTTTCTCCTACTTCCTTTTGAATTAACAATTGTCTCACTGCAGAGAATGGGACAATAATTGTTGTATGTTTCTTTAGGACAAAAGGTCTAAAATGTTTGATTGATTTAAACACAGTGAAGGCTTGTTTTTCTACATCATAATAATTAAGCTCATCTCCTTGCAGATTTGAGCTAAAGAAAGAAATTGGTGGTTCTATTTGTTGATCATTGAGCTGTGTTAAAACAGCAGCATATGATACTTCAGTAGCCAAGGTATACAGAATAAAATTTTTAGAAAAATCAGGAGTATTCAATGTAGGTGCATTAATGATTGCCTTTTTTATTGTATCAAAGGCTTCTTTTTCTTTGTGTAACCATTTGAAAACCGAATTTTTCTTAATCATATTCTGCAAAGGTAAAACTATTTGAGAAAAATCAGGAATGAATCTTTTTACAAAATTGATTTGCCATAGAAATGATTGCATGGATTTCTTGTTATGTGGTAAAGAAATATCAGAAATTTCTTTTACTGTCAGGGTCAATATATATACCATCTTTTGACACAACAAATCCTAAGAGTTTTCCTTCATTGAGAGAAAATAAGGATTTCTTTGGATTTAAAGAAATACCAAATCTTCTGCATCTTTCAAATATCTGTTTCAAATCATGTAGATGATTGACTCTTTTATTTGAAAATACTGTTATGTCATCAAGATAGATAACAACTGATCTACTAATCAGACCCTTAAATGCTATCTCCATGGCTCTCTGGAAAGTAGCTCCTGCATTTATCAAACCAAAAGGCATCTTTTGGTAGGCATAAGTTCCCCATTTGGTTCTGAAAGTAGTTTTCAGCCTATCATCTGGATGTACCAATATTTGGTTATAGCCTGAAAAACCATCAAGAAAAGACATGAGTTCAGAACCAGCTACCTTTTGAAGTATTTGTTCCATTGTTGGTAATGGGAATGTATCCTTTTGACATGCCTTATTCAGATTTCTAAAATCAATACAGATTCTGAAATCTCCATTCTTATTCCTTACAGGAACCATGTTTGAAACCCAACTAGAATGTCTTACAGGAAAAATAATTTTTGCCTTCAAAAGTTTGTTTAATTCTGACTTGATTTGTCCTTCCAAATTGGGATGAAATTTTCTTAACTTTTGTTACACTGGCTTTACATCAGAAAGCATTGGAATAGTATGTTGGATAACAGAAATATCATAAGTTTTCAAATCCTCATCATTCCAAGCAAAGACATTTTTGTACTTATTCATAAGTCTGATGAAAGCTGTCCTTTCCTCTGATGTTAACTCGAGTCCTAAATTAACATTTTGTGGTTTAGACTCAATACCCATATTTACTAATTCAAACTTCAAAGTAGAACTTTGAAGTTTAGCATTAGTAACCTTTTTGAATCTATCTTTGATATCATATAGATCCTCAAGTTTAACTACAGATTTGGGAATAGGATTTTCATTACTTTTTGAGGTATTTTGAAGATCATGATCATTTTCATAAATTATTTGTTTATCATAAGATTTCTCTTAAGTCAAGAAATTCAAGATATCTTCATCATGATAGAATACTCTCCATTTTGTGATATTATCGGGAACAAATGGTCGAAATATTAATTCGACTGAAAACCTATCTAGACTGTAATCTTCAACTGGGAGGAGCTTGGATGCAACATTAGCTAACAAATCAGCTGATGTATTTTGATTTCTAGGGATAGAAAATATGTTGAATGCTAAAAATTGAGTGGTAAGATCTTGAACAAGGGATTTATAATGTTTAAGGTGATCTAAAAGACAATGGATAGTGTTTCTTACTTGTATGATAACAATTTCGGAATCACCATACACTTTCAGGTACTTAACATTCAACCTTATTGCTTTATAAAGTCCTTGGGTTAAGGCTTCATATTCTGCAGTGTTATTTGTACACTCAAATTCGAACCTACATGAAAGAATAGTTTTCTCCCCATCTGGATCAACTAAAAGGCATCCTGCTCTTGCGCCATCACTAGATTTTGATCCATCGAAACACAAAGACCAAAATAAAGATTTATTTACAGGTTTATCTATAGATTGATCAGAAACATTAACAATTCGTTAAGAATCAGTTTGTGAAAATTTTTAAATTTTCGAAACAAAAGTATTTACAGAAAAAGGTGATTTCAGTGCTGTGAAATTTCCAAGGAATGATTCAGCAGAATAACCTCCGAGAATGTTGTTATTAAAAGCTACAGGTTCATTTGCTTGTTCAAATTCTTTCACAGTATGCATCATGCGTTTTTCTCGCTCAACTTTGATTTGATTTGGTTTTCCTTTGTGAGGAAGCCACATGTGAGATTAATCAGTGGCGATATAACCATTAAGCTTTGCAGACCAATCCCTGCTTAATATTAATCCATAAAACTCAGGAATATCCACAACCAGTATATCAATTCTTTGGACTATCCTGGGATCAGAGGCTAGCCTAATGGTGACTGAATTAATTTCTCCCACAACTTTCACTTTAGTTCGATCTAATTGAACAATATGAACTGCCAATTTCTGAGGTTCGATGTTTAATTTTGAGCAGACTAAAGTAGGCATTATGTTAGATGATGCTCTTGAATCTATTAAGCAGTTATGAAAATTCTTGTAATAGATTTCATAAGTCAAAAGAAAAGGAGGTGTCTGTGAATTTGATCTTTCTCCAATAAGAATAGTATTAGTAGCATCTACTTTATCTGGTGGCTTACCTGATCCTTTGGCTGCTTTGGAAACTACACCACTTGATAGAAGAGAAATAGGTGTTGCATTTAATTCTTTCAATAACAACTTCTATTGATATTTAATTTTGTTGAGTTCATGTAGAGAGATATTCGCTCTGGTTTTATTCATGTCTTCAACAATGTTATAATCCATAGGATTTGATATCACTAGAGTCTTAGATGTTGTTGTTGGAGGATTAGAAGATGATGGTTGATTTTGAGTAGGAAGAGAGGAAGTTTTCTTTACAAGGGTTTTGTCTTTAGTGGTCGAAGTTGAAATTTTCTTCTTGGGAACTGTTTCGACAGGCTCTGTTGTAGATTTACTTCTTGTAATTACTGGCATGGCTTCTTGTTCTTTTTCACTGTCTGTATTAGGAAGAATGAAATCCCACATCCCATGTAATTCATCTATTTATTCTTCTTCATCTTCTTCCTATAATAGAGTTGTATCTTCTTCTTCATCTTCTTCTGGATCAGACTCTGCATTGGATATTGAATTGGGTGGTTTAGATTAAGTTTTCTGATTCCTTTTGAAATTTCTGAATGGCCTTTTGGTAGAAGTTTCTGCCACTTGTTTTTTGATTTCGATCATTTCGTTGGACAAAGTCTTCAGAACTTTTTGTAAGCCTTCCATGTCATAAGGATCCCTAGGTGTTTTCTTCTTTGAATCATCCTTAAAGCTAAATTTTTTGGATTTTTTGTCTTCGATAGCATTCTTCTTATCCAAAGCAACAATCCATCTTTCAACTGCAATTGATTCTTTCATGTTTTCAGCCAAAGTAGGTTTAGCATCTCTATCTACAAAAATTACTATATTCGAAGGTAAAGCTGTTATATACCATTCACTTTGGACTTGCTCACTAGGTTTTGAGGAATTTTATTCAAAAGTTTGTTGAATCAGGAATTAAAATATTTAATGGGTTCTGCTCTCAAATTGGAGAGATCATTAATTAAAGTTGCTATTGATCTGTCATCTCTAAATTTTGTTAAGAAATTTTCTTGGAAAATATCCCAACTTGCAATAGATCCCGATGGTAACTAAAAATACCAGGATCCTACTGCTCCTTGTAAATTATAAGGGAATAACCTAACCACAACATCTTCATGTTGTACTGCATTTAAATTTACAGATAACATAAAGTTATTAATGTGCTCTTCTGCTTGTATACCAAGGTCAAGACTAAATTTTGGCAGCCACTTCTCAGGATGGTCTGGAAAATCATGCAAAGGTGCAGGCATTTCAACAGCCCCTGGATTAGTCCATGGTCTTTGTGCCATTGTTGTGATAACGGTTGAGGGACTTGAAGAGACAATCGGTGTTTGAGTAGAGGTTGTTGGAATAACTATACTCTTCTGGGTTTGAGTTTGGGAAGTAGATGAGTGAGTTTTTGATGAAGAAATAATATCACTACCTGATTCCGACAGTGCTTTTCTGGTTTTAACTCGACTAGGTAAAGGAAATTCCTTTGGAGGAATACCAATTTTTTCGCTTTGTGACCTAGTGAGAGGTCTGGAAGAAACAAATTGTGAAGTAACACTACTTTCGGATAATTCATACTCTTCTAACGATAATGAGAACCCTTGGAGTTTATGAACTAAAGCTTGTATTTCAGGGGACTCAGGAGGTTGATTGTCTGACAGATATAAAGCTTTGGTAGTGGGTGTATTGATGTTCTTCTCAATTTCTTCCCTAGAGATTTGAGATATAGAGGAAATTGGAGAAGGTGATGAGGATGAATTGCTCTTGGAATGGCCTGTATATTTGGATTTACTTGCCATTCATAGCTTAGGCCCTCACTCTAGCCCCAAAAATGTTGAAGCCTCGAAAATATTTGCTTCAAACATTGGGGGAAAACCACCTGGTCTGGACCTTAGGACAGTTCCTTTTTCCATTTGGTGTGGTGGCTCTGACTGGATTTATAGGACCAATTTCCTAATAATAAATGGATTGGTGATGGAGTGTTTGTGTAAGTGGATAAATGGAACTAACTAACTGAGCTAATCTATCTAATTTAATCTATAACTTACAAATAATTCTAAAACTAACCCGAGTATTAAATATGAATACAACTTAACGATTGTTTCAATTAAACAAATAACCATGAAAATGTATTATTGTTCAATAGAAAGATGATGTATCATATAATGATAACTCTGTTTAAGAAATTAAACATAGTTAGAATAACACATCGCATTCATAATTCTATATATCATTTGCACATACTATGATAAATGAATATTTCTATATCTTCAAAAATGATATGATAAAGAAATATTTGAGAAGCAAGCATATATAAATGATAGAAAATTTCAAAGAGAATACTTCATTACATAAATAAAATAACAGTAAATCGATAGAAATACCAGATTCATTAAGATATTTCCTTGATGCAATTCGATATCCAGATCCTGCGTTTTAACTTAGAACAATCTTCAAGGTACAAAAATGCAACTCTCAAAGACAATTCACCATGAAATCACAGAATGTGATCCTTTATAAAAAATAAGATAGTCAATGGAGTACAGAAATGTATTATCCAAAGCCAAAATATTACAAATTCAGGACCCCTTTCTAAATGCTTGAAAGGGGTTTAAATAGGAAATTAACAAAACAAATTAAATATAACTTATGCTAGAAACTATCATCGGAGATCCGGGAAAAGACTTGAAATATCAAATAAAACAGATTCACTGAATTTCTTATGTATTCAATGTGCTAAGGTGGCAGATTTTGATCATATCTTTAACTTCGGTTGGATGACTCAGCCTCGAATGCAATTGACTAGTGTATGTGGCATCGGATAGCTCTGGAATGATGTAATTTATGGCATTAGAAAGGCATTTGATTTTCATTTGCTGACTTTGTGGTTTGATCAAATATGTCCATAGGACATCCCATGTAATTTCCTGTATTTTGCTGATATTTTGATTCCTGTTGATTATTTCTTGCTTCCTGTTGGGAAAAATACTGAGAGGGGGGGGGGGGGGGGGGGTGAATTAGGACTTTATCAAACTTTTTACTTTTTCACTCTCTAAAACCCATACACTACTTTTCTGAACCAAACTAGTGTATACACGTGGATATCCTTCATAAAACTCGCGTATACTCAGAGATCTAATTATGCCATTAATTATTCACTTATATCATTCCATAATTCATTCATTTGATGTTCAATAAACAGTAAACATGTGCAGTAAGAACAGAATAAACCATCACACATAAGCATCACACACGAACACCAGGATTTTAGGTGGAAACCCAAGTTAGGAGAAAACCACCAATCGCAGTTGCTCACCTTCAATATTTTATTATAGAGAAAACATCTTACAACATATGTGTTGGCGCGTACCTCTACCAAGACGCAGTACCCACCGCGCCATTTACTGGGCCCTCTCTCGGGAAGGGAGCTCCAACCCCCCGACTCCTACTGCCTCTCCTGGAAGGGAGCTATGACCCCCTGATCTCGTTTACCAGCCTCACCTGGAAGGGAGCTACAACCCCCTGACTGAAGACTACAACCCTCAGCACCTCTATGGACCACGTTTCATCAATTTTCACATAGGATCCAAAGCTTCCTTTAGAACACAACTTGCAGGCCACTTTTCATCATATTTTTAGACTGGACCCACTCCATACATTTGAAATCATACATCATCAACAGATAGCAGTAACACAACAGAACAGATTAGACATTTGATACTTCATACTTCAGCAAAACCTAATCTTCATACGCGCTTTCCTTTCATTGATCCTGCGTATATACGCGCCTTCGACCACACAAACCCGCGTATACTTCTGTATAAATTACAGAGCTAATTTTACTGCCCATACGCGCTTTCTCTCAGAAAACCCGCGTATATACGCGCTTACTCTGCGGCGAACTAGCGTATAGTTCTTCAGACATTTAGGTCATTGCAATTCTTCAGAACAGATACATCACTCAGATTTTACCCTTTACTTCAGACAGATGTTCGCCTCATCTCAGATCTAATCATTCCATAAACAGATCTAGCAGATACAAATACATTCCAGATCTAGATTTCCTTCTTCATCATTTCTTCATTGGTGCATCATACATTCATATCTTTCATTCAACTGTAACCCTTTCCATTCAGATCTACTTCAGAGAGAAGTATTCATTCAAGCTCAGACTTCTTGCCCACACATTTCACCATGATTTCCTTCTCCTTATATAGGTTTACCCTTTATCAATACCATGAGCCAAAACCACATTACTTTCGATGGTATTCCTGGACGAGGTCACATAGACAAATCATTACGCAATACAATGGGTCAATACCATGGTGGTTACCCCTGGTTTTACATATTTAGAGCACTTTTTCCCATACGCGACTTGGCACGTTATTTTCCGCGTGCATACGCTACTTTGTCTAGACAAATCCGCGTATGCCTTGAGACATAATTTTTTTTATCATATTCTGGCACATACTGTCATTACTTCCATCATTACCTTCTGTACTCATTGTAGATACATCAGATATACATCATTTAACAAGTTCATCAAGACATATTCCATCAAGGACAACTTCATCAAGTAGGTTTCCATCATCTTCATCAAGTGGGTTGCCATCAAGGACAACACTCAGCATCATATTTCCAACAATCTCCCCCTTTGGACTTGATGGCAACCATGATGGTGTTTGATCATCACAACAGATAGATACATTAATAATACAATGACACCATGTCACTCTTGACACCATGCTTTCTCTTTATTCAAACACCATGTCACTCTCCCCCTTTGACATCAAGGGCAAAGGGCGGATCAAAACCAACACAAGGTTTTTCTCCTCTTGTAGAAGGAAGCGCTCTGCAGATCTTATGTACACTGAAGTGACCATGCTCCCCCTGAGTTCATGCTGAATCTTCAAACATATTTTTCAATGAAGTACATGACTCTATGACCTTCCTATCACCAATGACTCATACTTACATCAAAGATCCATCCAAGTGGATTTACATATGAGACTCAAATACCCAACCAAGTGGGTTTGCACATCTCAACTCAACTACCCAACCAAGTGGGTTTACAAATTTGACTCAGCTACCCAACCAAGTGGGTTTACAAATTTTGACAAGTCCTTACATGACTGAATATTACAATTTTACATCATGGGTCTCAACAAGACCTTTTTATCAAATTACAAGTATGACTTTTTATGACCAATACCAGAAAGACCTTAAGAGAGAGATCATATTTCAGAATCATCATAATGCCAACAATGCATTATACTCAGCAAGACTAGTGCTCCCCCTAAAAATGTGCATCCAAACATCCTTTCCATATGTCCAAGGCTCCTCCTTAGCTTGTGCAATCTGAATACTTTTAACAGCAAGTCATCAGCAACAATCTCTGCATGATCTGTCCGGATCTCCGAATCATAAGACTTCCATCATATCCAAAAGATATTCTTCATCAAATAAGCAATCCGGGCTCATCCATAATCTTCAACATAAGAAATCATGTATCATTTCATTAGCATGAGTATAACCAGAATAATGCTAACATTACAATCATTAGCAGTCAGACTGATGCCCCCCCTGAACCTCTGCTCCTGATCTTCAGCTGTCATCCCAATTCTCTTATCAGCAATGCATACGCGACTGTGTATGCTGGAACTCGCGTGTATACGCGGCTTTAGTTCACTGAACCCGTGTATGGAAAGTGAATTATAGAAAATTTCACATTTTCATCTCCCCCTGAATTTGTACCTTCTGTTCTTGTCTTTTCTTCACACCAGATGCACTGTCAGAAATGCACATACCCAGAATTACCAAAACAATCATGGAAATCACCATACATCGCTCCCCCTGTGACGATACATTACTAATCCCTATAATGTATCTCACATCACTTCTGCAGTCATTAAGAGAAGTAAGCTTTAGAAGCGGATGACTGCAATAGGGTCAGTATTCCCTACGTTTTTGACCGGTGCCTCTTATTTTTCCAGCTTTGCTTGTGACTTCTTATAGTGTGCTGGAAACTCTCCAATTTATCAGATCTGTTCATCATACTTATCCTGCAATCAGTGGCCTTATGACCAAATGAGTTACAATAGAAGCAAAATCCATGAAAGTAACCCTTACCAATCAGATCCCTTTCTTTTTTGAAGTTATCATCTTCCATAGTGGATGCCATGAGTATTTGTAGACCGTGGTCAGAACCTTCTTCATCCTCACTAGACACTTCACCATTATCTTCATTAGTATAATAACTCTTTCCTTTTTCAAATTGTTTCCATCTACCATGGTTTTCTTCATAGGGACATTTGGCAGCATAATGACCAACTTTTCCACAAGAAAAACACTTGAAGGGAAGCTTACCTTTGAATCTTCCAGTTCCTAGTTGGAGTTTTCTCACAAAATTAGCTTCTTCTTCATCTGATATATAATCTGATTCCTTGACATCTTCCTTGTCTTTTCCTTTAGCACACGCCTTAAAGGCAGCTTATTTGATTTGAGAGGAACCTCCTTTTCTCATTTCAAAAGCAGTTAGAATACCATGTAGTTGAACAATAGTTAGAGTTTGTAGATCTTGCTTTTCTTCAAGAGCAGACACTTTAGATTAAAATTTTGAAGTCAAAGATCTTAAGACTTTTTCTACCAGAGTAGTATCGGTTATGGTTTCACCCAAGTTTCTCATTCGATTTACAACATCATCTAGACGTAAGAAGAAATGGGCAATACTCTCATCACTATGCATCTTCAAATTTTCATATTCAATTCTGAGGGTTTGGAGCTTTGCACTTTTTACCTTTGCATCACCTTCATAACTTAGGATGATTTTGTCCCATATTTCCTTCGCTGTATTCAGCTGCATGACTTTGACAAATTCTGATTCAGTTAAGCTACCTGTTATAGCATTGACCGCTTTTGCATTTGATTCATAATTCTTCCTTTCAGTTGGATCTGTTGGTGTAGCAGTTGGATATTGATATCCTTGTTCAAAAATGGCCCATACATCTGCTCCCATAGACTGAAGATAGGATCTCATCCTCATTTTCCAGAATAACAGATTACTTCCATTGAATAGAGGTGGCCTTATAGAAAATACTCCTTCACGACTTCCCATTGCGACGGATCTCCTTCAAGCGATCAAGCTTCTGCAGAAGGACCTGCTCTGATACCAATTGAAATCATACATCATCAACAAATAGCAGTAACATAGCAGAACAGATCAGACATTTGATACTTCATACTTCAGCAAACCCTAATCTTCATACGCACTTTCCTTTCACTGATCCTGCGTATATACGCGCCTTTGACCACACAAACCCGCGTATACTTCTGTATAAATTACAGAGCTAATTTTACTGCCCATACGCGCTTTCTCTTCAGAAAACCCGTGTATATACGCGCTTACTCTGCGGCGAACTAACGTATAGTTCTTCAGACATTTAGGTCATTGCAATTCTTCAGAACAGATACATCACTCAGATTTTACCCTTTACTTCAGACAGATGTTCGCCTCATCTCAGATCTAATCATTCCATAAACAGGTCTAGCAGATACAAATAAATTCCAGATCTAGATTTCCTTCTTCATCATTTCTTCATTGGTGCATCATAAATTCAGATCTTTCATTCAACTGTAACCCTTTCCATTCAGATCTACTTCAGAGAGAAGTATTCATTCAAGCTCATACTTCTTGCCCACACATTTCACCATGATTTCCTTCTCCTTATATAGGTTTACCCTTTATCAATACCATGAGCCAAAACCACATTACTTTCGATGGTATTCCTGGACGGGGTCACATAGACGAATCATTACTCAATACAATGGGTCAATACCATGGTGGTTACCCCTGGTTTTACATATTTAGAGCGCTTTTGCCCATACGTGACTTGGCACGTTATTTCCCGCGTGCATACGCTACTTTTTTTAGACAAATCTGCGTATGCCTTGAGACATACTCTTTTCATCATGTTCTAGCACATACTGACATTCCTTCCATCATTACCTTCTGTACTCATTGTATATACATCAGATTTACATCATTTAACAAGTTCATCAAGACATATTCCATCAAGGACAACTTCATCAAGTAGGTTGCCATCATCTTCATCAAGTGGGTTGCCATCAAGGACAACACTCAGCATCATATTGCCAACACTTCCATCTAGTATCAGTTTCTTTCATCCTTGGCAATTTACCTGGGGTACAATCTGAAATTAAATTAGTAGCATATAAGCTATCATTTACTAATTGTGTCAGATTGTTCATTATGGCTATGGCCCTTGATGTAGCACGTTCTTCTTTAATCAAATGTGTATCCCATTCAACAAACAAAATTTCTTTATGCCTTTCTTCGATCCTGGGAATATTTGCACTCTTTCCTTGTTCTGAGTCCTGCCATGAAATAAATTCTGAAATCTTATCATCTGCATTCTCAAATTCAATTCTAGTACTGACTGATTCATCAATGAGGGAATATGTTATTTCACATAAAGGTTGAGCTTGTGCAATTTTTGAATACATATCATCCAACTGTTGATATAATAGTTTACTTTTTTCCAGAGCTTTTGTTCTAAATTGGTCAATTTTAGGATAATCTTTAAATTTATCCAATCTTGCTTGAAATATTTTTTCTTGCTCTGCGTTGGCAGTTTTCTCATTTTGCAGCAAGGTCTGTAGTTTAGACACCTCTTGAGACAACTGTTGTTGTTTATTCAAGGCTTGCTGATCAAGCTTCTTCTTTTCAATACTCAATTGTTCTTTCAATTGTTTGGTTATGAGTCTTTCTTCTTCCAACTGCTGCTCCAACTGCAATATATTTTGTTGATCAACTATTGTTTTCTCCTCTAGCAATGCTATCTGTATGTATTTTTGCTTTATCATTTGATTGACTTCAGTGGATTTATCTATAGTGGCTGCACTGTAGGCACCTACATATTGTGATAGTTTGGTAAGATCCTCTGAAGGATTTACCTCGGTATTCTTCCATAAAACGTTCATTAATTCAACTTGTGAATTTGCAAGTGATCCTTGATCTATCCTCCTTCTTTTCCTTTGTTTTCTGACAAAATCCCTATGCTTAGGACTATAAAATATATCCATAGGAGGTATGTATTCAACTCTCAATACAATTTCTTCTGATGGATGTTCAAGAATAATCTCCATATCTTGATTGTTCAGATTATCAACTTGAGGATTATTTTTTTCCCCTATTTGCTGAGTGAATTGTTCATACTGTTGTAGCAAATGGGATAGCAAATGGGAAGTAATAATCACTTCAGTATAATTTCCCTCTTTCTGCATGATCTTTTCTCTTTCAGGTTGATCATCGGGCTTATTACCTGTATCTTCTTTTTCAGACTTCACATTAGCCTTGCTGCCAGTATTCTCCTTTTTTGTCTGCACATCATGCTTTCTACCTGTTCTTTCCTTCTCAGTCTGCATATCAATTTTTCTGGTAGAAACTTCTTTTTCTGCTTTGCTGGCTGTATCTTCCTTTTTATTTTGTTCTATTTCCATACTTTCATTTTCTTGTAAAGGAATTCTCAGCTGGTCAAGGGGAATTTTAAGTAATCTCTGGCTTCTGAACAACATAAATTTGTTCATATCTTCTGCTTGAAACTTGGATTTAGCTAGATCATATACTTGGGAAAATTTATCAATTGAGACAAATAAATCATCAAAATCATCCGGCTCATGCTCAAACTTAGCAATTTGAACCGAAGTTGTGAAATCAAAAGCCACTTTATTTGGATCATATTGTTTGCCTAGAATAGTTGCAAGCTTAAGATTGCTTATCTTAAGGGTTTCTTTTTCAGCATGTTTAAAATCATTAAGATTATAGATTCCACAATGGAAAGGAAAGGTAGGCCACATCAATTTTTTAGAATTCTTCAAACATTTGGACATCCCTCTTTCCATCAATTGATAAGAAATTTCTTGAGCTAAAAGTTTATCAGGGACATATAGAGGTAAGACATGGGGTTCGACAATGCTTCCAAAAATTCTAATATAGGTAAAATTTTCCTCTCCAAACCAATTGTCGATTAGGGATATATCAAGCTTTAATTTTTTAGAGAGCCGAGGAGGAAATTGATTAAAAATGATCTGGTAAATGGGTAACATAAAGCCATGGCAAATTCTATATACATGGTTCTTGAAATGAACCTTCCATAAGATTTTATGGTAAATGTGAATTGGGACAGGTTCCTGTGAAGTCCATTTCCAACCCAGAATAGGGAATTCAGAATTAAAACACAAAGCATCTAAGATATAGGCACAGAAATGAAATGGGGGTGTATTTCCACTATTTTTGTACTTTCTATATTCCATAATTCTGTTAGCGATCTTATTAGAAAGGATAATTGACCAATCCATAATCTCAGAATTTATAGCAGCATGAATAAGGGGTACCATATGAATTGAAAACCTTGCAGAATTATCATTCCCAAAGAGTCTACACATCATTGCAGTAGCATAGCAATATGGGGGTGCAAGAGACTCCACGGAGTACATACCTGATGCTTCATTTTTATTTTTCTCTGGAGCTTGTCTCCATTCCTTAATTGGATCCGATTGAACTTCATTGCTTGCAGCGAAATCTTTATTGAAGGCTTTGTTATAGATCTTTTGAGAGTCTGGAAAATGGTACATTTCTTTGATATTTTCTGCTCTGAAAGACCCAAAACTTGTTGCCGCAGTTGAGACAAATGTTCTGTCTGTGATGGTGGTGTTGTCTATCACCCATCGTATTATATCATAATATGAGAACATATTCGCCCGAGCTGCAATTCTATGCAGAAAAGAATTTGCAAGTTCTTTGAGAGGACTTTCAGCATCAGAATCTGAGTCTTCATCTAGTACTGTCGCCTTTACCACTGTAACAGTAGGTTTTTCTGCTTCAAGCAAGTTATAAACGTCTTCCCATGAAAGCTTCCCGAGACCCTGGCATGCAGTATCTGTAACCAACTTGATTTTAGCTGGTTTTTATTTTGGCATTGTGGTAGTGGCAGCGGTCTTTGAGGCGGCAGCGGTTTTTTATTTTTTAAACTTCTTAGACATATTCTCGTCTGGTATTGTTTCACTAGTTCGGTGAACAAGAGGGTTTGATGTTCTATTGCTCTACAAATGAGAAAAACCTTTCAGACGCGGGAAGAAATGAAGCAATGAAAACAACTTATGCGAAAATATTTTTATTAATGATAAAAATTGATTAATTCCGTATTAAACTTAAATGTCTTCCATGAGAGTCACATTCACGCATTCATATTAGAATCGATCAACATAATTCGTTTGATTTTCTAATTAATGATGATCGTACAATTGGAGATCGGCGATATTAAAATTTTAATGTAAAGATTTCCCTTTGAATTTTCCAATTGCAATTAATAAATAATATATGCGCAATGCAAACAACGATAAACAAAGACTAACTATCCATCGCATCAGAGGTTTCGAAAGGAAATCAAATGACATCTCATATTTTCTGTTGATTTGCGATTGTGATGATGGTATATCGCATTGGATATTTCCAAAGGAATTAAGTTGTACATGATTTTTTGCCGATTTTCGATTGCGATGATGGTATATCACATCGGATATTTCCAAAGGAATTAATTTGTACATGATTTTTCATCGATTTTTGATTGCGATGATGGTGGGGTCCATTGCATCGGGATTTTATAAAACAAGTAAATGTGATGTTGCTTCTTTGAAATGCGATTGCGATAAATCACATCGCATCAGAGTTTATGAAATAGACCGAATGAAGGATAACCTTTTCGAAATGCGATTGCGATAAGTTACATCGCATCGGAGTTTTGCAAAACAAATGTGAAACCTTAAGATTCTACCGATTTGTGATTGCGATTTACTTTATCGCATCGGACTTTTTAACATGAATACATTTACATTTTGTGCCGATGCAATATAAGACTTATGATTGATCGGATTGGAATAAATTTAATGTTACTTTTGTTCATTTTCATTTGAAATATGTGATATGCGATGCATTACTTTTCAACAATGAATCTTTTTATTGTTTTATTTAAAATAATCGGATTTCCTCAAAATCTTTTATTTCTATCTAAAATAAAGGGGACCTATTGCTAAAATAAAATTTATTCTAAAATTTTTAAATGGGGAGGGTTGTTGTACCATGTAACCCCAATATTGTTATTATTGTGCCCTTACATTATTATTGTTAGGTTGGCTAGGATTACATTGTGGCCCCACTAGGATTATATTGTGGCCCCATGGATTCCTATATATAGAAGGAGGTTTTGGTCATTTGTATCATCCAAGAATTGTTCATTCATGTAATGTATTGGAGGTTGCCCCCTCGAAGTGGCTTATTTCTAAGGCATTGATATCTCTTTTCTTCTCTTTTTGGAGCTGGTTTCACAACATTTGGTATCAGAGCTTTGAGATTCTAGGGTTTCGCTGCTCCAAATAGGTAATCATGGAATTTTCGCTATAATTTTTTTTCTACGAAGGTTCCGAATCTGAAATTTTTAAAGTGTGAAGAAAAAATCCTTACGAACATCGTCGCAAAATTTCAGAGCTTGGTTTGCAATATTTTCGGATATATGATCTGTGCAAGTTAGGTAATTGTGCAGGCTCCTGAATTTAACCTAAACAGGTCATCGTGGTATTTTCGTAATAACGTTTTTTCTACGAAGGTTCAGAAGCTGAAATTTTTAGAGTGGGAAGCCGCAATCCTGAGGAACATCGTCGCAAAATTTCAGATATTTTTTTGCAATATTTTCGGAGATATGATCTATGGAAGTTAGGGCTTTTTGAGGCTTCTGAATTTCATCTCAAAGAGGTGATCATGGGAAAATATTTATATCTCTCTCTTTGAGCATCGGATTGGAATGCTGTAAAAAGTGACAGCAAGTACATAGACTGTAGTTTCCTGTCAATAAATTTCAGAGCCAAAGGAGGAAACAGTGACATGTGGCAAGTCATACAAGTTCGCTCTACTGAAATAGTCCATAATTAGGTCACCGTAGGAGATTGGGCACAACTTTGCCTTAATGAATCCAAATTAGGTCAGACTTGTGGCATTCTAAATAGAATTCAGAGGGCTACCTCAGTGCCAAATTTCAAATATTTAATATCTAAAATCACAAAGGTAATTTAGTTTCAATATCGAGCTCCTCAAAATCAAGAAAAAGGTGTGTATTTGGTTTTAAAAATTGCATAACGTTTGTTTGAAAAAGAAATTTGAAGTGAATCCAAGGGCATATTTTAGAATTTTTATCATATTGGGTTCTATAATGCCTCCAAAAAATAATTCCATACCCATTAAGCCCTCAAAAATCTATACTGTGATGCATGAAGAGGAAGAATTGCAGTATGAGTTATCAAAATTACGATACCAAGTGCAACAAATTTCGATATTACGAAGAGAAAATGAAGATGACATAGATGGTTTAAAATCAGAAATGAAGGCTAAGTTGGATGGTTTTAAGGATCAAATAATAGCTAATATTGATGATAAATTAGTGGAAGATCACATCGAGCATCAACAACAAGTTCTCCAACTCTCAAAGGATAACCTAACTTTGGTGCAAAATCTAATGAAACAACAGGAAGATCAACATCACATCGAAATAATTTCTAAAGCAGTCACAGAAACAAGAAATCGACAAGTATGATCAATTTCAGAGTATCTCAGCAAGTGGAAGAAATTTCCTGTAGAATATTCCACATGGGAGGATGAGAATTTTATATAGAAGCATCAATAAATAATCAAGCGTTGAGGACAACACTTGTTTGAAGGAGAGGGGCATGTTAAGTCCCTATATTAATAGTGTAGTCCCTTATTATGTTAGTGTATCCCCCCTTATTGTTATTGTTGTACCCTTGTAACCCCCATATTGTTATTATTGTGCCCTTACATTATTATTGTTAGGTCGGCTAGGATTACATTGTGGCCCCACCAGGATTATATTGTGCCCCATGGACTCCTATATATAGAAAGAGGTTTTGGTCATTTGTATCATCCAAGAATTCTTCATTCATGTAATGTATTGGAGGTTGCCCCCTCAAAGTGGCTTATTTCTAAGGCGTTGATATCTCTTTTCTTCTCTTTTTGGAGTTGGTTTCACAACAGTAAATGGAAGGGTTTCTTCAGTAGCTACAGGTGGCTGGAGGGGATTTATTGATTCAGTGGATTTAGCAGTGAATACTGGAGTAGATTTAACAGCTTTAGGTGTTACAGATTTAGGAGGTTTGGATCCTCCAGTCTTGGTTGGTTTAGAACCTCCAGGTCTGGCTGTGATCTGCTTTTTGGTCATTTTGGAATAACTACTGCAAGCTTAAATTGTTTGCAGGAGTTGCATTTTCTTTGTCAGAGGATATAAACTGGAATAAGACAGAAAACGAGGGTTTCCTGAATAGATTGACTGCAAAAGGGGTTTTTAGGTTATATGTAAGATTTAAACCCTTTTTTGTCTTTGAAATTGATCTTCAGAGGTTACGAATTGAGGAGATTGGTTTAAAAAGTGGTTTTTCTGGACTCAAAATTTTCTGAGAAAAAATGGCCAGGGTTTGGCCTCTTTTTCAGGCTTTTTATAGGCAAATTGGTTAGGAAAAAACCTTAATTACAGGCTTGGTTTAGTCATTCATGGTCTAAACTTGAAATTGCAGGTTTTTAACTGTCGAGAAATACCTTTAAATGAAGGTATTTGGTTGCTTGAAGGGTTCTTGAGAAGATATTGGTTTATTCTGAGGAATGGTCCGGATTGTTGGTGCAACGAATGGATTTACTGGTCTTAAATGGGGAATCTGTGGTAAAACTTGATTTTCTCTTTGTATAAGTCGATAATTTGAGCAAAGGGTTCTTACACAGTCGAGCGGAGCTTTTTAATAGTTTGAAACGCGCAAATAAACATCAAAAGTGATATATCAAAGGTTTTAATATTTGTTATGAATCACCATATAATGCGTTAAATGCAGGTCTTATCAAATGGCGGGAGTGGTTTTAGTTTAAAATGCAAAACCTGACAATGGTTTTCGCGTTGAGTTCAGGCAGTAATTTGTTTTTATTGAAACGAACGCGATCCTATGAGAGGATGCCACGTTGCAGGAGGCGGAATTGATAAAACAACCCATTTCGCGTCCGTTTGGGCTTTGGGCGGACGATTAGTTTGTGAGCGCGATATCAATCTTGCGTCGTTGGATCTACAGAAAAGGAGCAAACAGTCCTGATTTACTTGGGAAGGTGCGGTCTAAAAGATGGTGGGACCGGGGTTTAAATGTATAAGTGGGGGTTTAAAGTTTTAAAAACTTTATAAAACATTACTTTTTAACCAAGGTTTCAATATAATGGCAGATACAAGGACGGTTAAATGATGGTTTTTATGTATATAAAAGAGTTTTACATATATGGGCAAAGGCGCATGAGGCAGGGTTATATGGCTAATTACGGTTTAGCTTATGTAAAACTTGGGGCTTTACATAGCAGGGATATGATACAAAGGGAAAGTTTGATTTCAAATGAAAATAAACCTTAGTATTAATCGTGATAGCACCTCGGGTTAAAAGATGATGTGAGGAAAAGGTTGGTAAGTGTTTTTCAAAGGCACGGGGGTTGAACCTTTAAAAAAGACTTTAATTTTTTTTAGCACTTAGGATGAAAATGTGGTGAGCGGGGAAATATTTTTGCGTTTTCCAAATACATAGGATATGCATGGAAAGCCATGTTATTTATTTTATTATATAGTTTTTAGACTTTTTGAAGGGTCTAATGACCATAGGGAGCGGGGTATTTAATTAAGGTTAGTTTTAGACCAAAGGGAGTATTATTTGGGTTTTTAAATTTAGCATGTGGATAATAACTTTGGTCTAAAAACTTTATAATAGTGGGTTTTAGGGGGTATTTTAGATAAAGGGAATTATATAGATAGGATAAGGTATTTTTAGGGAATTAATAGCATAAGTTAAAAATTAATATGACAAGGGGAGATGGAATACACAAAAATACACTAAATGACCAAGTAAAGTGAATAAATAAAAGCAAAGCTTATTATTTCATCATTTCACCAATTTACTTAGGATAGAGTGTTTTTTGGGGGTTTTTGTATTATTTATGAATGAAGGAAGTTAATTAAATGGGATTTTTGGGTTTCTTTAAGTAAGAAGGATGCTTTACTTATGAAGATGAATTAAATGTATGAATGAGGGATAAATGATGGTAAAGGGGATTTTCTCATAAGAATTCAACATTTTCCACTATCCGGTCATCGAGCCTTGGGTCCCGTCCCAACAAAAGTCAGAGAAATGCTCTGAGCCTTTTTGACTGGTAGTAGAGAATACTTAATACTTACAGGGGAAGGGAAATTAGTGATTTTTGCCCGGTGATGAATATTACATGCTTTTGTCCCACTTCTTTCTACCTACCCAACATTACTCTAGCATTTTTTCTTCTTTTTAGCAGGCGCATTTAAGCTTGCTACCTTGAAACATTTTATTCTTTTGAAAACATAAAACTATCTAATTCTACCTTATTTAATCCGAGGGCTCAGATTAAACTGATGGGCTCCTCATTATTCTCTACCTATCTACTGATTAGTCAGGATTAAATTGTCTAACCAATCTTTATTCACTATCTAAAACATGGAAATTGAAAACATGACAAGTCAAGTTTAAACAGTTTAAATCCTCATAGATTATGGAATTTATTGACACTTTTCCATAATCATTTGAAAAAAGTAAAAAGTAGTGGCATTTGGACTTGCACACTTTCATGTTTTATTTTCATATTTTTTCTTTTGGGGTCTATATTTTTAAGTCCTTTGATCTTTCTTTTAGGACTTTTTACCCTCTTTTTGATTTTTGATTTTTATTTTTTTTTCAAAATATGGGAAAACAACTTGCAAAAAGCAAGGTATGTACATATTTTACAAGACTATCAAAAGTCAATTCAAAATTATGAATCCTATATTTATAGGACGCTAAAAAATCCCATCACACTCTTAGCTCTATTTCTACTCCTGGGGTGGGTTTCCTTGGCGTACTTCCCTAGTACGCACCCTCTGCAAACATCATCTCGCTTGCTGCTCAAATATGGAACTCCTGTGACGGTCTTCTTCAAAATTCTCAAAGCCCCATGGTGTAAGTTCCCCATTCTCTTATGCAATAGTTCATTCAAATCATTCTCATCACTGCTACCTACCAGTGCCATTAGAGATTCAAGCTGCAACTTATACAGTTTATTGCTCCTGACTCCGATTTTTTCCTTCTTCTTCCAACTCGGGTGTTTGACATATACTCTTTTGCCAATGAAATAGATGTCATAGCCCTTGTTTTGTAGCTGAGACATTGATAGTAAGTTCATCCCCAAACTAGGCACATGCAACACATTGGTGGCTAGAAGCTTATTTCCAGCTTTAGTTTGAAATACTATGGTACCTCTCCAAAAAGGGGTACACTTCGCCTTATTTCCCATGGTGATTTGAAAGTTCATCTGCTCTTCCTAGTAGCTTGAGAAACATTCTCGTACTCCCATCATATGTGCAGAAGCTCCACTATCAATATACTAGACTTCTGGAGAAGCATAGCTTGATACACAAGAAAATTCTTCTTCAAGTCTGGAGACCAATACAAAGATGTGGTCCCTCTATTCTTCCATGCTCTCCCTTCCCTCTGGAGAGTTGCATGAACCCTTTCGAGTTGTTGCTAGAGTCTCCAATCCTATTTCTCAATCTCGACTCTGATACCATGTGAAAATTTCAAATATAAAATTCTACTGCAGTTATAGATTTATCTCTCCTACTTATTTTCACAATAATTTATTTACAAAACCCTTCTAGTAAATTTCGAAATAAATACTACTGCAATTATCACTGAAGTACATAAAGAGAAAATGACAGGAAAAATACAAGCACAAGAATCAATTACAATGACAGTTATTTTTGGACAATCATCCCCGAAAAAACACAATGTGGGAAACTCGGTGCAACAGATGAGGGTTTATATATTAATCTTCAACAATAAATTCTTTACAAGGAAAGACTGGCATAAATAATTAAGAAACTTCTTGAGATACACCTGAGGTAATTCTTCTTCGAACATTCAGACAATTTCTGACACCTGAGGGACTCATTGACCCTCCCTACGTCACTCTACGTCACTCCTGCATGCCTCTCTGTGCAAAGCCATCGTGAGACTATGTCACTACTGTGTGAGGCCTCTGCGCTGCTCCTGGGTGCTGCCTCTCTGCCCTTCTGCATCCTTTTCCCCTCGATCCCTGACATTTTTTATGCCCTCTGCTTCCTCAGCCCTACAAATATCCCTCTGAAATCGAATTATATTCCTTCAAAATCAACTTCCCTTGGGTTACTGAATGTTTTCCCGACTTGCTTTCCAAATGGCCCTCAAGTCTTCTTTTATAATATTTTCATTGATGAATCAATGGCCCACATTGGAAGTCTAATCAATGGCTAAGATTAAAACTTGACTTGATCTTCGTTCTCTAAAAGATTCACACTTTTTTTTATTAATACCCTTTAATTATTTAGTTTCCCTAATTTTAGACTTAGGGTCCTCATTAAAATAATTAATTATTTTAATAAAACATAAACTGAGTGGAATTTCCATGAACGATTTATGGTTCTTTAGAATACTAGTGTCCAAGCCTCCTCACAAATTTTGAGACTTAGATCATTTTCCAATCCTACAAAAATCAACAGGCCCAACACCCTTACATTTGATCTCAGTTACAGTATATGTGTCTTTATCATAATAAGCTGACATTTTACTAGTCTGTGGAGGATTGCACCAGTTTATACAAAAGAAATTACAACTATCGATTCTGCAGGACCCCAACAGTAGAATACACTTACAAAAAATCATGCTATATATATAAGGGACATTGAACTAGCCACAAAATCCAAAAAACTATGAGACCTATGAGAAATCACCCAAGACTGCATCCACCCTCGTCTGGACCCCTTGGGCAATGAGGTATTTTATCGCTAGGGAGAGAGGCACCAGGGCATGAACTCCATTTGAATTTCCCGTTGTTGATGACAACGAGACCTCTAGAGCAAAAAATCGATCCATAAGGAGGATACTTTCCTCCTTTAAATAATCCAAAGTATCCTTCACTTCCATGCAGTGAGTGAGAATCTTTTCCTCCATGAAAATATGGAACGAGATTCTCTATCGCTCCACCATGTTGTCGAGCTTGTTAATTGAGACCAACATCTAAGAGGCACTTAACATCTTGTCGATCATAACTCCTAAATCCACATAGTCCCTAGGGTTTTCCATCTCGGGATGAAAAAAATAAATAACAATGCAACAAATCTAAGAGTGACAATAAAAAAAACTAGGAGCATCAACCAAAATCTAGCGAGGAAGACGAGAGGCTAGAGACATTGATATATAAAAATGGGTCAGAAATTTGCACGAGCCAACTTGCATTGAAAATACTAAAATCCTTATTGCAGAGCCACTAACACAGGGGAGTTGCAATAATGGGACATTCAAAGTCAAACAAAATAAATTTTCTCTGTAGATGTGCCCTCGGCTCCTTATAACGTCGAATTTGAGTTTGATCAGAATGATCCTTCATTAAATGGAAATGATTGGAGTTATGAAGACACACCTTGGAATGTGTCCACCTGTACTCTTTCATTAAAAACTTGTTATCCTTGTTATGATTCCAAGACTGGAGAAATAAAGGAATATACTAAGGAGGAAGATCTCGACAACCCACCTCACTAGAAGCCTCTGACAAACATCGAAAGAGACGCCAATATATCAAATTATTTCTATGGCTTGACATATTATAGGATTGGGGTATGGTCCTTCCTTCGATTATAACTGATTTCTCCTTGGGTCATCATAGACCCGTTTTTTGCTAAAATTTCAACCTCTATATTCAAATGTTAGAGGATGTGATAAAAGTTTACCACATCAAAATTTGACACTAGGGAGAGAATTCTTTGGCTAGTAGTCACTGACTCCTTAGAAATATATTTCTTAGCTTTTGTGAATTGACGAATACCAAGCATTGAATCCTTAAAACATTTAGTTTTTAGATTTTGCGTTCCGGCAATTTCAAGACCCTTCCATAAAGCCACGAACTCTGCATGGCTGTTAGCTGCACTTCCAATACCCCAAACAAATTGATACTCCATTTTTCCATCGGAACCAATTAAGATCTCTCCCGCTCTAGCCTCCACCAAAGTGTTATTTTTAATTTTATACACTCTACAAGAAGGTTATTTTTGGATTTATTAATGGCAAATGATTAATTTTTTTGTTTAAATGTAGTTGGATAAGATAGCTTGAGGTTAGGCACTTTATCTAGGTCATTTTTCTTTAAACAAAATGAAATATGACTTAATGGTATCATCTATTCCAAATATTATAAATTCCTAGATAACCATTGACAATAAATAGATGGATTAGATGATTTTTTTACTATACTTGAAGTATGCATACATTGTTGAATGAAAAATACACATAGTGAAATGCAGATTTTATGGTCTATTGCCGAAAGCAAAAGTATGTAATTGAGATGTTGAAATTAATAAAAAGGATGTGATGAGAGGAAAATTTATCAATAGAGAACTTTACAAGATATTCAATTTGTGCAGCCATAGACATTCAAAACAATGTTACACTAATTGTGAAAATATTGTGAAAATGAACCTCAACAATAATATCACTGCTATATTGCAATAACTTTCCCTTTTGAAATTATCACAGTAATTTCAATTTATACAGATAATTTAGATATTTATCACAATAATTTTGAAATTATGGCTTTCTGTTTGTCATTGTAATCTTATAACCAATTTTTTTTGTAATTTAACTTTCATTTTTAAAAGTGATTTAGGGGATTGAGTTTTAAGAATATTGTGATTATTTTCCATAAGCAAACAAGGAGAAATTTGTTGTTTTCATTTCACATAATTCATATCATGAGATACATACCGTAGAAATTAAAGTAAAAGTGACACTCCTTTATTTTTCATTTTCATTCTTTTACTTTAATTTTTAACATTACCATTAATTATTCCAAATGTTTGCGAGTGGTTCTAACATAAGTGGATTTTATATGATGAAAATAAAAAGATAAAGGATTTCAATGTTTCTACTGGATTATGTGATGTATGAGGGTATGCAACTGTCATTTAAACAAAAGCATCAAGCCCTCTATCTACCTGGATGTTGGTGACATTTATTGTTGAATTCCTTTATCATGACCCTAGTAAAAATGCACCCTTCACTCAAGCAAAATCATTTATTAGGCATGTTAAGCTTTTTCATTCGTATCCCAATATAGGCAATGATTTGATGTTATGTAGTTATTTGTTGTAACATGATTTTTTTTAAGACTCTGGAGATCATTTAGAACCTCTTTATTGATGTATTTTGATTTAAAGATGGACTGCACTTGGTGCTATTTTGGTATATGCACTCTTATTTGCTATATACATGAGAAACTTTGCATATTTGTGCATAATAGTTTGGATTCATATGGATGAACATAAATTATAAGTTCTTTTCAAAATTTGAATAATTTATATATTTTTTGGTCGAGCAATCTTTGGTTCAATTTTTATAACATTGTTGAGGATGTTGTGACCATTTCTATCAAATAAACAAAGAGAAATTTCTTAGTTTTTTTTATCATAATTCATCTCATAAAATACATTAATTTTTGTTTTAATATGATTTTGTATCATCCTATTACATCTTATAACTCAGATTTAGTATTGATATCTTATAACTGATGTTTAGTATCAATATATGATGTACCATCTAACATCTTATTCATCTTATATGTCAATTTTTTTTTCTTCAATATATGATATACCATCTAACATCATATTCATGTTTTTTTCAATATATAACAACTTATTCATCTTATATGCCAATTTTATTTTGATACTTATGTAGCAATTTGTTTATTTGATGTTGCTTCAAAAGTTAAAAAATTAAAAAGAAATAATTCGATATTTTCCAGTGTTACAAAAATTTAAATTCCCAATTCCTAACCCCGACCATAAATTGCCAATATAGCAATTTGTTTATTTGATGTTGCTTAAAAAAAAAAAAAAAAATCGATATTTTCCAGTGTTACAAAAATTTAAATTCCTAATTCCTAACCCAAACCATAAATTGCCAATAAGGATAAATATATCATTGATTGAGACACTCATAAATTTCTTTTAATACAAATTAATTTCCCGATTTGGATTGCAATTTCGATAGAAACAATAAATCCAATAACTCCCTCTCATTTTATACTGTCCAGAGACCACGCGACGAAGAAAAACGCGGAACTTATGATTTGTTGTTGAATGCAAAAATATCTATCTTTGAGATGTTGTAATTAAGAAAAAGAATGTGATGAGAAACGAACCCGTTAGATCGATCACTTTACAGGGTCTCAAATTCGTGCGGACTGAGACATTTATCACTCACGCTTGATGAAAGTATTTCTGTGTATTATATATTACTTTCCCCGAGCTGGATGCCAACTTCGGTAGAAATAAGAATGTCCATCTTGTTGAAAATTACTTTCAGCTATTCAATGTACAGTAAGCCGCCTTCTATCTCCAGTGATCAGTCACGATCGGAGTATGAAGAAAAAAACCTGCTTACAGCCGCTTTCCAAATCAATGAACAGTCAGATTCAATTTAAATTGTACAGTCCTGTGCAATTAGAAACAGAGCTTGTAAAAGAAAAGAAAACAGAACGTTGAATGGCCGCTTTCCATTTTGGAGTTTTTTCTGGATCTGAAAAGTTTAAGCCGAAATTAATTTGATTTCGCATCACACTCAGCCTTCCGTACGACTGCCCAAAATCGGACCTGGAACAATTCATAAGGTGGATTTAATAGCAATTTCGCATCACAAATTGAGTGACGTCAGCTGGCACCTTTTGTGACCCGAAATCGATTGAAGGATGGTTTAATTTTGTTTGACGTCCGGGTTCAATGCGTGATCAAAGTCCTTTACATTATAGTTTTGGTTTTAATGTTTGTTCTTTTAAAATTACATGCGTACAGTCCACATATATATATATATATATATATATATATATATATATAGATCATATGAACGTTTCAAAAAGGGAGGCCGTGGGCCATAGTCAATTCCTTTTGGTTTTAGTTTTTTAATTTTTAATTTTTTTTTTTAAGTTGTTTTTATTTTTATATGTTGTGGCATATAAAAAGAAGTTAAAAGAAAAGGCCCGTGTGCATTTTGTATTGTAAGTTTTTATTTTTACACATAGCAAAGTGTAAAAATTTGAATTGCACAACAGTGCGTTCATTTTTTTTGGAGAGACAGAGTATTTTTCCCAACACACAACAGTGAGTTGAAAATGCACAGATAGAGTGAAATTTTAGAGAGTGTGAGTTTTGTGTTGAACTGTGTTTTGAAGCAGTCAAAGTTTCTGTGTATTCCCTCAGTCAGAGGAGATTTTGTAACCAAGTTTTTGAAGTTTAATGAAATAGTTTTTAGAGTGAAAACTCTGTCTCCAATGAAGAAATTTTTAATATTTTCTCTATGTAGAAGAGGGGGTTTTATTCTCCATTTATTGTTCTGGAATTTTAAATATTCCAACATGGTATCAGAGCTAGTCCAGGCTCTTTGAAGATCAAAGAAGCTGAAGGAAAGGAGTTCTTTGTTGCAGCAGCTTCTCCAACAGTGTGAAGACTCAGTCAAGAAGAATCCAAAGGTATTTCTCTATACAGATTTTGTGTTACTGTTGTAGAACAGTCAGTTATTTTAAATACACAGTCAAGTGTTTTTTGAATCATAGTTAAGAGTGCAGCATGGCTGGAGCCAGCACTGGTATGGGTATGGGAAATATCCACCTCCCACAATTTAATGGGAAAAATTATGACTACTGGTCAATAACTATGAGAGCTCTATTTGTCTCCCAAGACTTATGGGAATTTGTTGAGGATGGCTTTGAAGAGCTAGCAGATGAAGAAGAGTTTGAAGATTTAACTCAGGCAGAAAAATAGTTGCTGAAGAGCAATAAGAAGAAAGACTCCAAAGCTCTCTTCTTATTGTATCAAGCAGTGCATGAGAGTGTGTTTCCAAGGATAGCAGTAGCCAAGAGATCCAAAGAAGCATGGGAAACTCTCAAGACAGCCTATCAAGCCATGGAAAAAGTGAAGACAACAAAACTTCAGTTGCTGAGGAGAGACTTTGAAACTCTTTACATGAAAGAGTCAGATACTATTGACTCGTTCTTCACTCATGTGATTGGAATGGTCACACAAATAAGATCTCATGGAGAGACTCTTGAAGATAAGAGGATTGTGGAAAAACTCTTGAGGAGTCTACCCTCAAGATTCGATGTGATTGTCACCACCATAGAGGAGACTAAGGATCTCACAAAGTTCACAGTGGATGAGCTACATGCATCACTGATGACTCATGAGCAGAGATTGGGTAGGAGTGAAAACTCATATCTGGAACATGCCTTTAAGACCCAGATGTCTTTCAGAAGAGGAAGAGGGCAAGGCAGAGGAAACAAAAGAGGAAGAGGCAGAAGCCAAAACAGAGGTGGAAGGAACAGTATAGCAAATGCTCAAGGAAGGGGCAACAATCCAAATCAGCATCAAGGCCAAGGCAGCAACCAGCAAAGTGGTCAGCAGAATGCTCAAGGACAGAGGTATGATAAGTCCAATGTCCAATGTCACTATTGTAAAAAATATGGTCATTATGCTAATGAATGTAGAAAGAAGCAGCATGATATGGGAAATAGAACTAGTGCAAATTTCACTAGAGAAAATCTCAGCCAAGATAATTTGTTTTTAGCTTGTAATATGGCTGAAGAAAAAAGTGAGGATTTATGGTTTCTAGACTCCGGTTGCAGTAACCATATGACAGGAAACTTAGCAATTTTTTCTATGCTAGATGAGGGTGTGAAGTCACAAGTCACACTAGGAACTGATAGCAAAGTTTCTGTTATGAGAAAAGGAAATATAAATGTTTTAACAAGAAAATGTGCAAAGAAATCCATAGCAGATGTGTATTATGTTCCAGGAATGAAGTGTAACCTCTTAAGTATTGGACAACTTGTCCAAAAGGGGTACAATGTATTTTTTGAGGATGATGTTTGTACCATCATGGACAAACCACCCAGCAAACAATGTATTGCTGAAGTAAAAATGACAAGGAACAGGATGTTCCCTCTTAGAATGAGAGCATATTTGAAGAATGAAGAAAAGATAGCAGCAGTGGCAAAAGAGGCTATCCAAAGCGAACCAAAAGATGAGAATTGGTTGTGGCACTTGAGATTTGGACATCTCAACTATGGAGGTCTTAAATTGTTGAATAGAAAAGGAATGGTAAGAGGTTTACCATTGATAGAGAAGCCGGACAGCCTTTGTGAAGGTTGTATTCTTGGGAAACAACACAGAGAAAGTTTTCCTTCCGGGAAAAGCATAAGGGCAAAGGCGCCCTTAGAGATTGTCCACTCAGATTTGTGTGGACCGATGCAAACTCCATCGCTTGCCAGCAGCCACTACATGTTAACATTCATAGATGATTTTACAAGAAAAAATTGGGTTTACTTTTTGAAAAATAAAAATGAAGTGTTTGAAAAATTTTGCAATTTCAAAGCACTTGTGGAAAACCAGAGTGGGCTGCACATCAAAGTTCTAAGGATTGATAGAGGAGGTGAGTATATCTCTAAATATTTTCTACGTTTTTGTAGAGAAAATGGTATTCAAAAGCAATTTACAACTAGATATAATCCGCAACAAAATGGAGTAGCCGAAAGGAAGAATAGAACCATAATGGACATGGTGAGGAGTATGTTAAAGGCAAAGCATTTGCCTAATGATTATTGGGCTGAAGCTGTACATTGTGCAGCATACATTTTGAATAGGTGCCCTACAAAAGCAGTGATGAACAAAGTGCTAGAAGAGGCATGGAGTGGCACAAAGCAAGATGTCACACACATGAAGGTTTTTGGATGTGTGGCTTATGCACACATTCCGGATCAGTTAAGGAAGAAGTTGGACAGCAAGGGGGAGAAATGTATTTTCATTGGATACAGTGAGGAATCCAAGGCCTACAGGTTATATAACCCATCCACCAAGAAGTTTATTGTGAGCAGAGATGTTCAGTTCATTGAAGAGGAAGTTTGGGATGGAAGCATCGAGAAAACAGTGAATGTTAAACACTGTTTATCTCATGATGAGAATGATGATGAGTTGGCTGAAATACATCCCCAAACAGCAGCACCAACACAAGCACAGCAAGAGACACCCTTGAGGAGAAATGAGAGTTCTTCTCCAAGCACAACACAAGGAGGAAATTCAAGTGCTTCTTCAAGCATTTGTACACCTAGTGAAAGAGGTAAGAAGTTCAGAAATTTGAATGACATTTATGCACAAGCGGCAGCAAATGAAGGCATCAATTCTTTGTTTGCTTTATATTGCCATGTTGATGATCCTGTTCATTTCGAAGAAGCTATTAAGGATAAGAAATGGATAGAAGCTATGGATGAGGAGATTAATGCCATAGAAAGAAACAAGACTTGGGATTTGGTTGAACTCCTAAAAGGTAAAGATGTCATTGGAGTTAAATGGGTCTACAAGACCAAGAGTAATGCTGAAGGCAAAATAGAGAGACACAAGGCAAGACTTGTCGTCAAAGGGTATAAGCAAAAGCATGGGATAGATTATGAGGAAACTTTCGCACCGGTTGCTAGAATGGAAACCGTGAGAGCAGTGTTGTCCATAGTAGCACAAAACAAGTGGAAAGTTTACCAAATGGACGTGAAGTCAGCATTCCTAAATGGAGTGTTAATGGAAGAGGTTTACATTGAACAACCTCTCGGTTATGAAAAGAAAGGCCAAGAGCACAAAGTATGCAAGTTGAAGAAAGCTCTTTATGGGCTGAAGCAAGCGCCAAGAGCGTGGAATAGTAGGATAGATTCATATCTACTGGAAAATGGTTTTGAAAAGTGTGAGGGAGAACCCACCCTCTACATCAAAGAAAATGATGGAAAAATATTGATTGTAGTTTTATATGTTGATGATGTTATTTTCACAGGTAATGATGATTACCTTATTGAAAATTTTAAAACAGTCATGAAAGAAGAATTTGAAATGACTGACATAGGTTTGTTGAAATACTTCTTAGGAATAGAAGTAGAACAAGATGAAAATGGGATTTTTATCTCATAGACAAAATATGTTAATGAAGTGCTGGAAAGATTTAATATGCAGGAGAGCAAAGCAACGATCACTCCCACAGTGATGAGATTAAAACTCAGCAGAGAAGACAGCAGCAAGGATTTTGATCCTAGCTTGTATAAGAGCATAGTTGGAAGCCTCATGTATTTGACTGCAACTAGGCCCGACATAATGCATGCTGTTAGTTTGATTTCCAGATTCATGGAGAAGCCAAATGATGCACATTGGCAGGCAGCGAAGAGAATTCTGAGGTATGTTAAAGGTACAAAAAGGTTTGGTATTTTATATACTGCTTCAGAAAATTCAGATTTAGTTGGATACACTGACAGTGATTGGGCTAGAAGTGTAGATGATCGGAAGAGCACTTTCGGTTATGTTTTTCACTTGGGTTCAGGAGCCATTTCATGGGCTTCTAAAAAACAGCCCATTGTAGCATTGTCTATAGTAGAGGCAGAATATGTGGCAGCTACAGCAGCAGCGTGTCAAGCAATTTGGATGAGGAGGATGTTAAGGAGTTTGTGCCAAGAGCAGACAAAAGGAACAGTGATTTATTGTGACAATAGCTCAGCTATTGCATTATCTAAGAATTATGTGTTTCACAAGAGGACAAAACACATTGACACAAAGTTTCATTACATCAGAGAATTGGTAAACAATGGTGAAATTGTTTTGGAACACTGCAGAACTCAGGAGTAGTTTGCAGACATTCTGACCAAGCCATTGGGGCAGAAGAGTTTTGAGTTTTTGAGGAAATGTTTGGGTATGACTTATAACTCAGCAGCTGAAAGTAAGGGGGAGTGTTGAAAATTACTTTCAGCTATTCAATGTACAGTAAGCCGCCTTCTATCTCTAGTGATCAGTCACGATCGGAGTATGAAGAAAAAAACTTGCTTACAGCCGCTTTCCAAATCAATGAACAGTCAGATTCAATTTAAATTGTACAGTCATGTGCAATTAGAAACAGAGCTTGTAAAAGAAAAGAAAACAGAACGTTGAATGGCTGTTTTCCATTTTGGAGTTTTTTCCGGATCTAAAAAGTTTAAGCCGGAATTAATTTGATTTCACATCACACTCAGCCTTCTGTACGACTGCCCAAAATCAGACCCGGAACAATTCATAAGGTGGATTTAATAGCAATTTCGCATCACAAATTGAGTGACGTCAGCGGGCACCTTTTGTGACCCGAAATCGATTGAAGGATGGTTTAATTTTGTTTGACGTCCGGGTCCAATGCGTGATCAAAGTCCTTTACATTATAGTTTTGGTTTTAATGTTTGTTCTTTTAAAATTACATGGGTACAGTCCACACATATATATATATATATATATGTTTTACATATATATATCATATGAACGTTTCAAAAAGGGAGGCCGTGGGCCATAGTCAATTCCTTTTGGTTTTAGTTTTTTAATTTTTTTTTTTTAAAGTTGTTTTTATTTTTATATGTTGTGGCATATAAAAAGAAGTTAAAAGAAAAGGCCCGTGTGCATTTTGTATTGTAAGTTTTTATTTTTACACACACCAAAGTGTAAAAATTTGAATTGCACAGCAGTGCGTTCATTTTTTTTGGAGAGACAGAGTATTTTTCCCAACATTTTTTTTGGAGAGACAGAGTATTTTTCCCAACACACAACAGTGAGTTGAAAATGCACAGATAGAGTGAAATTTTAGAGAGTGTGAGTTTTGTGTTGAATTGTGTTTTGAAGCAGTCAAAGTTTCTGTGTATTCCCTCAATGAGAGGAGATTTTGTAACCAAGTTTTTGAAGTTTAATGAAATAGTTTTTAGAGTGAAAACTCTGTCTCCAGTGAAGAAATTTTTAATATTTTCTCTGTGTAGAAAAGGAGGTTTTATTTTCCATTTATTGTTCTGGAATTTTAAATATTCCAACACATCTCATTTTATACTAAACCATTCAGAATTGAACCTCGGAACCTAATCATGACAATTCGCACAACACTCTCGAACTAGATTGAATGTTGCATCTAAGAAACTCAAGTACATAAAAATGCTATGACAGAAGTCTTGGAACAGGTGGTTTCCAATTCATTGGATGAAGGATCTCATGCTTTTAAGCACTGGTAAAAAAGATGACACGCAGCTGAAATCATTTGTATGATTGTGAATTATCATCAGGAACAGCCTTCTCCGACATGACTTCATGTGCTGTAAAAATCATACTTTCGATGCAAGAGCCTGAAATTATCCCGAAATCGTAAGAATTGACATGCAAATTTTATTTACAAGATCCTTGTGGCAGAACCCAGCTTTAGTAGTTTCTGAAATTCAGGCAAATTTATATTCCCATCCATGTCAATATCAGCCTCATCCAAAAAAGGTTCAATAGATCCCTTAATTCCTGTATGCTGCAGTACACATCACCAATGTGGAACACAACCATTATTAGTCGTTCAAATAACTTTCAAAAAACGAAAGAAGACACATTTAGAAAGTGACAAAGTTGTTTTGAACCAAAGGGTGTTTCTGATATTCATACCATCCTGAGTTCTTCAGCAGAGATGTACCCATCCTTATCAAAATCAAATTTGTCAAAAGCATCTCTTGAGCGCATTTGCCATTTTACAGTGTCACCCTCTTCTAGCTGACGCACATGCAACGTAGCAGCTACAAATTCCTGAAAATCTACTAGCCCATCTCGATTGGTGTCCATCTATCAAACAAAACAAACATTAGAGGCGCAAGCACCAAAATGTTTTCTATGCAATGCTTCAATCTGATAATATCAATTCTTGAAACCTTTCCTGCAAATAAAAACTAAAAAAAAAAATTGGTGAGCGTGAAAGATGCAACACTGACAAAAGTTCACAAAACACATCAAACTCGATACAATAATTTGAATTGAAGTCTGGAGATGGAATACATTGTTTGTAAATATTCCATCATCACAAATGCGCAGTAAGGCTTCAAGTTGCTAACCAAGAACTTCAATATCACGTTTTCTTTAATTCAGCCAATAGTATGTGGCAACTGCAATACGTAACTGACATAAACAACCTAACAGGTTCATTAACTAACAATTATATTACATAGTTTCTTTACCAACAACAATTAAAACCATTGATACGCTCTCAATTTTGAGAGATGGGCTCTATAACACTATACTAAACTAAAACTCAGCTCAAAAGTAGAAAACACATGCAGGAATTAGTATATCATGACCCCATTTCTACCTTCAAGAACCCCTATTATTTATTTTTCACAGTAACAGTTAAAATTTGTATTAAAGAATGCTGTACAACACATGTTTACAAAAATTACATGTTTTTGGAAGACATGGCCTGGAATCGACGTAGAACTATATACACTATGGCATCCTATCAGATTCATTCTTGCTTAAGAATCTGCAGGTATGGTGTTTGACGAACTGAGATAGTAGCAACACTATCCGACAGTAAATTGTATAGTAAATTTCCTTTCCATTATTGGGTATAGTACTCAATGACAAGTTTACAGTGCTTTATGGATTTCTTGCCAGCTACTTGGGTCCATTCTTTGATGTTATCATGGACATACTATCTATATCATGAATAAAACGGGCAGCTTTTTCTTTTTCTGTGGGACTAGCTGCATCTCTTGGAACAATATTTATATTCTCCACTGGAGTCATGAGTAATTTGTCCTCCACAGTGGGTCTTACATTTTCCATAGATCTGTTCTTCCTTGGGCTGTGAGAGGGGGTATGGATAAATGAGACTTTTGAGTGTGCTTTTTTGGAGTGGCTACTTTTGGCTGAGCTCCTTTATCCTTCACTCTCTATTCCTATCAGCTGGTGGTTCACCTGGACAACATCCTTTTTCCAAGGGGTTAGACATGCTTTGCTTCCCCAGGTTATGAACAGGTTTGCTATTAGGAAAGCTGGTGATCTAGTGCCCAATCGCCAAACAAGATTGGTAGTGGAAGTGGACATGTTCATAGCCAAGGTTCTGTTTCCATACATATTCACTTGTATCTACCAAGATATCTTTAGGAAGACCCCTAGAAAGATTAATTTCAATATAAATCCTTGTAAAGGTCACGCATTGTGTTTATGTTGTTTCTATTGGAGAATGTAACTAGTCACAGTGTTCATAATGACCTTTGTACTTATGACATTATATATTTTTGTAAAAATAAGCAATAGAATTATTATTTTTCTAGCATGGGTTTCATGCTTAAGTTGATTTGTCTCTAGGTCAAGCATGTTCTTCATGCTTCTAGTGTTTGTCAAGTCAAAAAAGTATTTGTCATAAGTCTTGAAGTCGAATCCCATTTGGACTTTGAAAAGAAAGTGTAAAGAAAAAATTATTTTGAGTCAAAATGTCATTTTTGTCCCTACAAGAACAAGTCGGCCCTGTTTGGGGTAATTCGAACTCCTCATATGTGTATATATAAGAGCAGTTGGACATCATTTGGAACATGCACAATCAAGTTCAATCTCTTGTGCAAGAAGAAGAAAAATCAGTGAAAAAGACAAGGAAGGAAGTCAAAGTCAAGGAGAGTGAAAGCAAGGTTAAAGAAGAAGAAAATATGTCCTAAAACTCCCACATGTGTGAAAATTCAAAGCTACAGGAGGGCTGAAAATTGCAGGTCTGTTGTAGGAGACCGAAATTCTGTTGTAGGGGACGAAATCTGAAGTTTAACTAGTTTTTGGAAGCGTTTGACCATTGTTGACTTGTGGAGACTTTGACTTGTTGGAAAAGCTTGGAAGGAGGGCTGACTTGGGGCTTGTGAGTGGACTTGGTCTTGGTATTTGGGTCTTGGATTTCTCATTTGATCTGATTCTATAAGAAGAGAAGAAATTTGTTCTAGGTTTTCCCCTTGGAGGGGTTTTGCCTTGTCTTGTGTTGAAGAATGTAACTAGTGTCGGTCTTCATAATTATATTTGAGTCATGATGTAATGCATTTGTCAAAAGAAAGAACGAGAAATTTTATTATAAAAGAAATTGACTTATTAAAGCATGGGTTTCATGCTAGGGTAAATTGTTTTTAGGTCAAAGTCTTCATTGAAGACTTCTAGGGTTTATGTCAAGTGTCCTTTTCCATGTCATAATGTAAAAGACCCTTCTTGGGATTTCTTTGTCAAGAGAGAAATTTATTTTATTGTAAAATATGTCAATTACGCCTCATCCACCAACTTGGCTTCAATAAGGGAATTCAATAAGGAAGTTGGAATCGAAGTTTTGGGTCTCTCTCTCTCTCTCTCTCTCTGTCACGTGCAGTGAAATTCTGAAGCTGCATCGAAGCTGCATCAAGGTTTAAGCTATGAAATGACTTTGAAGTTGTGAAACTACATCGAAGCTAGGTCAGAGTTCTGACGTTGGGGGTCAAAATTCTGGGTTGAATCTGCATTTGAGAAGCTAGCACTTGGTAACTTTGGAAGAGATCATCAATCAGAAGGAAGAGCTGAATTGGTGGAGAAGGAGTATCTTTTGGTCTAGGGTCTTGGTCTATCTCAATTTTATTCTACTGAAGGAAGAGTTTTGACAGGTTTTCCCCTATAAAGTGGTTTTAGCCGTCACTGAGTGCCTACATCTGGTGTCCATGATCTTCATGTTTATGATTTGATAATCACTTGATGAGAAGAAGATAAAAGAACACAAAGAAGTAAATAAGAACATAACAATATCACAAGTAATTATCAACATAAGAAAATATTTCCACCTTTCTGATTTTATAACTTAGTATCAGAGCTAAGGTGAAAGAAGGAAGAAACAGGCAGCTTGAAGATCTATTGAAATGAGAGTAAGGAGTTTCAAGGTCAGGTCAGAAGGAGTAGAAGATATCAATATCACAAACTCAATGAAGGCAAAAAACAAACTAGAAGGAGTCTCCAACAACAAGGCATGGAATAACAGGATAGATCTTATCCTCGAAAAGCACAAAGTATTGAATCTTGTTCAGGGGAAAGTCAAGAAACCAACAAATGAAGTGGAGAAAGAGAAGTTTAGAGAATCTGAAATTGTAGCCATGAACCTAATAGTGGATGGAGTAAAGGAAAACTTAATTCTATACATTTCCAACATAGATTATGCTCAAGAAAGGTATGAGGCTCTCTCCAAATTATTCACCATCAAGAACATTGGGCAAATAGCAAGCCTCAAGAATGAACTAAGAACTATTAAGATGACAAATGATGATATTGTTTCATCATGTTTTGTAAGAATCTCGAGAATAAGAGATGAACTCCAAGCAATAGATGAAATCATACCAGAAAAAGAGCTCGTAGTTACTGTTATTCTAGGACTACGAAAATATTGGAGCGCTTTTGCATTAATAATTAACAGTTGGGAGGATACTCCAACATTTGAACAAATGTGGAATGCATGTAGTCAAGAAGAAGCTTGAATATCATTAGTAAACAATAAGGATGAGGATGAAGAAGATAACACCTCGAATGCATATTCTACTCATCACAAGAAGAAGGGAACCTTCAAGAAGTTCAAGGGACCAAAGAAGAAAGTTGGCCTATCAAATATTGAATGCTACAATTTTCATAAGATGGGCCATTATAAAATTCAGTGTCCTGAGAATCCAAGGAATAGGAAGAGAAAAAGAAAACATGTAAATATTTTCGATGAAGCTCCACCAAAGAAGAACAAGATGGAAGAATGTCAAAGACTTAGTTGCTAGGGACTCTTAGGGATACTATCCCTTGCATATCCTTCTACTTTAATTTTTCCAATGTTTTCCCTTATGTTTTGATTTCTAGAGTTTGTAGGTCTAACATGACTTGTTAGAACATTTTTGAATTATTTTGATAAAGTTGTAGGTATCCCTCAAGGCTGGATTAAGAGGGAGCCTCCACCATTTCCACCAAAAAGATAAGTATTTTGTTCTTTGTTTCATTTTTTTCATGTTTGGTTTCCTCCTCACATCAAGACTTGTTTATATTGTATAATAACCTATTTTTTATATTTTCCTTGGTTAGGAAGAATTGCAGAATACACAAAGGTTATGGAGGAGACTTCAAAGGATAAACTTGAAGCAAGGAAGAAGATATGTTGCAAAGGAATCCCTTCAAGAATTTATGTCCTACAAGGTTTGGTAAGGAACAACTCAAGGCACGTCATCGACTATAAGTTTTGTTATAAATTTCTCTTCATGTAAAAGTTATGTTCATTCTCTTTTGAAATGTGCATTACATTACTGAAACCGTTATGTCTAGGGTTTTGAAATTTGAATCACAAATATTCTTGTTAGGGTGATTAATCATTAGATTGAATCTACCCTCATGATATTATTTGTTCATTATTGTGTAACCCTAACCTTTAGAGTTCACTATAAAACTGTAGCCTCTTGTTGCTAAGGGTATGTCAATATTATGAAACTCTAGTCTACTTATGGTTGTTGATGAAATCTAGAAATCCTATTCTTTGGATGTTTAGGGTTTTGGTATTGTTATGATAGAAACCCTGTCCCTTTAGGGTTTGCTATTAATGTCTATTATGTATTGAATCCCTATATCTTTAGGGTTTGTTGAATTAGGGTTTATGAACAAAATCCTTGTAAGTAAGATTCTAGAAATGAAGCCCTAGGTGTATGTTCGATTGAAACCCTAGCCTAGAGAAAATTGTTGTATACCTAATTTTGATGTATTAATGTTTGTTTCTTGGGTTTACCTAGTAGATATGGATATTGATATGAAATGCTAGTGCATGAAATCCTAGATATGTATATGCTAGTATGCTAACCTAATTGTTGATATTTTATGAATTCTAGGGTTTGTAACAAAGCCCTGGTAGAGATTGATATTCTAGGATATAATGATATTATTTTCCAATATGATTTATTTTTTATGATAAAAACTAGGGTTTGCAACAAACCTTAGTAGAGTCTAAAATTGTTGATATCTTAGATGTATAGCAGGATGGAATTTATGATATCTAAGGCTTTGTGTCTCGAAGATGGAGTTTGTGACAAAACCCTAGCAAGAGGTTGAAGTCTAGTATGTGTCTCTTGTTGATAATGAACCTAACTAGGTTTAAGTATTTGATGTCTAAAGTGTTTGATTATTTTGATGCTTCCATTATATTGACATGACTTTGATATAGTTAAATTCATGATTCTGTATATATATTTTGGTTGTAATAGCTATTAAAGTTTTTGCAGGTACATAATATTCAAGATGATGAAGATGATCGGATGATATTAATAAGCATGATGAAGGAAGTTATATGAATACTGAAGATCAAGATGACCTTGATGCTGTAAGAAGGGATGGAGCCATGAAAGGTTCTCCGATGTTATAGAACAAGGAAGTGGTTGATCTCCCTAAGTTGAGAGAGAGCCCGGATAAAAGAAAGGTTATATATCCCCAGTTGAGAGGGAGGGCATATTATGACAGTGAATACATTGAAGTAATCAAAATTACTATCAATGATTATTCATGAAGTTGCAAAAAAAACATGTGAGAAAATCAAACGATCTATTTGGTGTTGTTGAAGAAATGAAAGAAGAATAAAGCTTCCAAAAAAATTGTAAAAGGATAACTTGATGATATTAGTAGCATCTGAATGATTGAGGACCTAGAAGGTTTTTGTTTACTTGTATATATATTTGAAATTTTATTATTGATTGGAGTTTATGTTTGTACAGGTAAATCTCTCAATAAAAGGTTGAAAACTTTGGAAGCATGCTTGGAAAAATGGATATATATAATTTAGTTTGATTGGGAGAGATGAAGCATCTAAGGGAAAGATGCTTAGGAGGACTTTTGGCTGGCCTATATGTTTCTGTCTAGATCTCGAAGAAGGAGGGTGGCATTGGTCATGGAGCTTCGACCTTGGATACACACCTAGATCCCTGGTTTGGTGGTGTTACCACTCAAACTAGCAGGGGTCCTAGGAGGGGATCCTATAGAGAAACTTCTAGGTCAAGGGGAAATGATGGAGCGATAGCCCAATGTCACCTCAACTAAGGCTCCCTACTCTTTATGGACTTTCACCAATGGGAGGATACCTAGTATTGTTGATTTTTTGGTAGCATTGGATGTTCTTTAGCTTTGAAACTTTGTGGAGGGGCTAGAACACATGAGATCTCCAAGACCCAGAAATTGTTTGGATAAATTCCACCCGAAGCTTAATTTATTCAAATAATTAATTATTTTAATGGAGACCCTAAGTCTAAATTAGGGAAATTAAATAACTACAGTGAATTAATTTAAACATGTGGGTGAGAATGTTCCAAGTGACGACGATCAAGCCTTTTCTAATCTTAGCCCTTGATTAGAGATTACATCACGACGATTGAATGTTTAACAGGAAAAGTATTAAAGGAAGGCTTGGGGTCAATTGGAGCAAATACACATAGTGGCAGAACTTGAGCTAAGTCGAAATTCTAGGGTGCAGTTTTTTGATAATTTTCGAGTGAGCTTTCAGTGTAGCGAGGGGCAGTTCGCTAGTGGGATTTATGATCCAAGGCTGAGAATACAATAGTAGGGAGGCAGATCAACATCAGAGAGGCAACACAGGCCTAAGAAGGGTGACGCGGGCCTAAGAGGGGTGACCTAGACCTAGCCAGGCTCACGCAGGCCCAGAAGGGTGACACAAGCCTAGAGGAGCTGACACAGAGCCATCAGAGGCAGCGCAGGGGTTTCAATGGGCCATATTAGGCTCATATTCAGCAGATCAGAAAGGGTGACACAACCGCACTGAAGGGTGACGCAGTCTCATCATAGAAGTTGTTGGGGACTGCGTAGGCACCTGTGGGGTTCTTCATTCTAAGCTGAATCAACCATAATATTCGTCTCTAAAGATAGAGGTAATTCTGTCGAGATTTTCTTTGTTGGGTAAAGCACTATTAGTACCCTAGTTTGTATTCATAAATCTGCATAATAATAAAACCCTCAATAGTTGTTGCACTGGTTTTCCTGCATTGGGTTTTTCCAGGGAAATTTGTCCGAAAAATCTTGTGTGTCCTTTGTCTAATGTGCTTATTTCTTCAGTACTTGATCTATATATTTGTGTATGCAAAAATGTATTTACTTCAATGTTTTTAATGTATTATTCAGAAAAATAACTTGTTAAGTTAATAAAACAAGTAGGAGAAGTAAATCAGATTAATGTTGTATGATTTTTGTATAGTAAATTCAGAAATTTTCACATGGTATCAGAGAATTTGCAGAGAAGCCATCAGTTTAAGACCAAAGAAATTTTGTTGCATGAAGGTAGTTGTCCCGAGTGACAGTGCAGCTCCAGAGAGAGGCAAGGAAGGGTGACGCAGTCACTTGTGGAGCTCACGTAGAGCCAACAAGGCTCATGCAGAGGGACACAAAGCTAGGAGAGGTGAAATTGTAGCTACGCAGAGGCAACATAGTTCTTGCTGGGCTAGTGCAAAAATTTTGATCTCCATTTTTTGTGGCTGGAAATGCAAATCGTGTTTCTTCAGTAGTTTCTGGTGGGGCATTGTTTTTGTTGGTGCAGAACAATGTCTAGCAGGGTGTGACAAAGTAAGGGGAAGTAGTTCCTCAGCAGAATTTCTTGCTAAGAATTCTAAGATCTGATCAACAGAGTGATTGGAGAGGTCTCATTCGACAGTATTTGGTGGAGGATTTCCGAGAGGGAAATCACTTGTCAAAGGGAGCATATTCTCTAGAAGGATTCTAGCGCTAAGAAACCCAGATCTGAGTCTGTTAATGAGGGAAGCAGCAGAAGAAGGGAGAAGAGCATTTTCTTCGACATATTTTAAGCAGAGATGGGCGTGTTGAAAATGCAACAAGATGATGGAGCTTAGTGAAATGAAGTCGCCTTCACTAAGTGGGCCCGCAGGCTATTTTTGGCGCAAAGTCTATTTTTAGACTATGTCTATTTCTAGACATATGGAGCATGGTCCAGGGGTTGCAGTATGTTATTCTTGGATGATTGGTCGAGTTGGTAAAAATAGATGGACCTCTATTTTTAGACATATAGGTCGAAGTCTATTTTTAGACTGCCTGTCTAAAAATAGGTCAGTCAAATATTATTAACCCTTAACAATATTTAGACTCTAAACTTCAGTTTATTCTCTTGGAGCACTTCAGTTGGAGCTACAGATGTGGCCCATGCAGCTGACAGAAGGAATTACACTAATCCTTGGGGTTTGGTGAGCTCATGCATGGTTGACTTCAGTTAGGACTTCAGTGGCAGAAGTTTGGTGGAGTTGATGAGACAGTTGGTGGAGTTGTGTTCGGTTTAACTTAGTTGAACTAGTTGTGATTAGTTTAACTAGATAATCAACTAGTAATGAGTGGAGTGAATTAAATATTATTTAATTCACTAATTATTAACTCATTATTCAACTCAAGAACACATTAGTTCACTACAGTGCATGGAAAGTTCAGTGGAGACCAGTGGAAGAGGTAGATGAAAAGGTTGAGATAGCTATCAGTTGTGACATTAGTTGTGCATGAGATTTGCACCACACTTGGAGAAAATTTCCCATGAGGATTGCGCTGTCAAGCCAAGGAGATTCGAACCTTGGATCTCTCATTAGACCAGCCTTGATTGCGCAATAGAGGCAGGCAATTAGTGGATGAGTTTTGAACCTGTGACTTGTTCAATACCAAGCTAGTTTGTGTGTAACTTAATGAGATAGTACTGAGTACTTGTGAGGAGTATTGTGCTATGTAATGTTACATGTTCTCTCCATATAATATACAGAATAGCTGAGGGGTTTTCAGCTATAAGCTTTCCCCATTACATATTGTGTTTATGTGCGCATGCGACTGTTTTTATTTTCGCAAATTGATGATTGATTGTAGAAGAGATTATGTGTTGCATATGAATTTGAATTAGTATGTGATCAGGATAATCTCGGTGGATAAATATTCATTATTCAGCAAATTTCTACATGGTATCAGAGCGAATCAATCATCGTGATCTATTGCAGTGATTACAATATTATTTCGGTAGACAGAGTCTGTAACGGGCCAGGTAGCCTCTGGATCCATCCTTTCTCTGAAAGGTGATATATCCAGTAAATGCCCTTACAAGCCAACAAAGCCAATCTCTGCTAGAAATAATTTGTTCTCACGTATCCGTGTCAGTTTGAGTTTTTGAGTTTTGAATTCGAATTTTGGTGCCAGCTTTGTGTTCTCAGCCGGTGAGTTGAAAATGTCTTTCAATCCATGGCGACTCGAATATGCTCTTGAAGGCGCTTCGACTATGTTGCATGGAAGGATCGTATGGAGGCAAAATATTAGAAGATAATGGAGTGAAGGATTTCGTAGATACGGATGTCCAAAATCCCACTGATCCTGCTAAAATCGAGGCTTGGCAAAAGAAGATGGCGAAATGTCGAAGGATTCTGTTGGAGGGCGTAAAGGATCACATTGTATCCAGCCTGCATGGAAAAGCTTCTCCATATTTTATGTGGAAAGCGTTGACAGATCTATTCCAGAGTAAGAGCGACCAAAGGAAGCTGGCGCTCAAGGATAAGCTCAGAAACATTAAGATGGAGAAAGGTGACAATATCGCCAAATACCTCACGAAGTTCACTCAATGCAGAGATGAGCTGGGAAGTGTGGGGGTGACTGTCGAAGAAGAGGACATGGTAGACCTGGCTCTCCTTGGTCTTCCGAAGGCTTGGCATTCATATCAAGATAGTGTCAATGGTCGGGAGAAGTTGCCGGGATGGGAGCGCCTTTGGGCGGATCTCATGCAAGAGGAGATAAGGAGGACTACCAGGGACGGATCTTCATCAAAGGTATCCGATGAAGAAAATTGCGCTTTGGCTGCCAAAGCAAAGAAGGGGAAGAGCAAGAAGGCTTCTCAGTCTGGTGCGAAAGGCAAGAAGCAAGACATGTCCAAGGTGAAGTGTTTTCACTGTCACCAGCACGGACACTATGCCACAAATTGTCCGCAGAAGAAGAAAAATAAGAAGGCTGCTGGATCTGCAGCAGGAGAGGCATTGGCTTCTCAATTCGAACTGGATTTTTCACTGATCGCATGCTTGGTTTCAAGTGTGATGGGATCAGTATGGTTCTTGGACAGTGGTGCGTCATTTCACATGACCGAAGATCGAGATCTGTTTTCAGATCTGGAGGAAAAAGATCTTGGAGTGCACATTGAGATGGGCGATGATGGTAGATACAGTGCGACTGGTATCAGTACCATTTCCTTTGAGAGGGAGTCTGGTAAACCTTTCATATTGAAGGAAGTTTTGCATGTTCCAAGATTGATGAAGAACCTGATCTCTGTGGCGATGTTGGAAGACAAGGGGTATGATGTGGTTTTCAGCGAAGGAAAAGCCTTCCTGCACAGTAATACTACTGGTGAGACCCGGAAGATAGGGGTTCGAGTCAAGAAACTTTATCAGTTGCAAGTAGATGGCTGCGCAGCAATGGCATGCAAGGCGGGAGAAGTGGTGAGCCGGGATGATGAGGGCGAACTGTGGCACAGGAGATTGGGCCACCTTCACCATGGAGCTTTGAAGATCCTGCAGCAGATTTCTACTGGGCTTCCTAAGGGCACTCTTGCGCAGTCAGATCAGTGCAAGGGGTGTACCTTAGGGAAGTATGTGAAAGCCACCTTTCACGAGAAGGATAGTCGCACCACGACAATCCTTGAGAGAGTTCACACAGACGTGTGTGGTCCTTTCTCAGTTGCTTCGACAGCAAAGCACAAGTATTATGTGATCTTTGTTGATGATTTCTCTCGAGAGTGCTGGATCTTCTTCATGCAGAAGAAGAGCGATACATTCGCGAAGTTCTGTGAGTTTAAAGCACTGGTCGAGAAGGAGTCGGGGAAGAAGGTGATTGCTCTAAGGAGTGATAACGGTGGTGAATTCATCTCGGCTGAATTCAAGGAGTTCTGCAGCGCAGAAGGGATTCCGAGAGAGCTCATCGCACCCCATAACCCACAGCAGAACGGGGTGGCTGAGCGGAAGAACAGAACGATCGTGGGTGCTGCACGGGCGATGTTGCATGATCAGGGCCTACCCCTTCACTTGTGGGTTGAGGCATGCAATACAACAGTGTATGTGCAGAACCGTTGTCCTCACAAGGTTCTTGGCATGAGTACACCGGAGGAGGCTTATTCTGGCAAGAGGCCTGATATTTCTCATCTGAGAATTTTTGGCTCTCCTGTCTACATGCATGTGACAAAGGATGCAAGAAGGAAGCTGGATCCGACCGCAGAGGTTGGAATATTTGTGGGGTACACCGATACACCTCACAACTATTGGGTGTATTTGTCAGACAGTTGCAAGACTGTTGTGTGACGGGATATCAAGTTTCAGGAGGAGAAAGCCATGCAGTGTTCGCTTGAGAGGGAGCTACACTTGCATGCAGATGAGGAGCTGTTAGTTCCTAAGGAGGAGCTTCCGGATGTGGATCAGCCACAAGAGGAGGTTCAGGAGGTGGAAGAAACCACCCATGCAATGCCAACCATCAGAGGGCGCATGCGCACTACAGAAGCTGAGCGACTGGCTCGGGATGCAGAGAAGGTTGTAGGACCACCTACAGCACAGCGCAGACAGAGACAGTCACCGGATCGGTACACTGGATACATGGCTATTATGAGTCAATGTGTTGTGACAGAGCCATCCTCTTTTGAGGAAGCTGTGGAGGAACCCGCATGGGTTGATGCCATGATCGAAGAATATGATTCGATCATCAGGAACAGTGCATGGGAGATTGTCCCAAGACCGGTTGGGAAATCAGTTGTAGGTTCGCGATGGATCTAAAAAGTGAAGCAGGCGGCTGACGGGAGTGTGGAGAAGTACAAGGCGAGATTTGTCGCCCGTGGCTTCTCACAGATCGAGGGGATCGACTATGAGGAGACTTTTGCACCTGTCGCAAGGTACTCTTCCATACTGATGATCCTAGCCTCCTCAATACCCATGATGGCACATCCATCAGATGGATGTGAAGACTGCGTTCCTCAACGGAGTCATTGAGGAGGAGGTGTACATAGAGCAGCCTGAAGGTTTCGAGATCTTCAGCAGTGAGTCGCATTTGTGCCGACTCAAGAGAGCACTGTACGGGCTGAAGCAAGCACCTCGTGCTTGGTACACTCGCATAGACAGCTACTTCACCGGGCTTGGATTCTCCAAGAGTGAGGCGGATCCTAACCTGTACCAGATTGTGGTGGAGGGGAAGCTGTTGATCATCGTACTGTATGTAGATGATCTGATTTTGACGGGAGATGAGCCGTTGATACTTTCATGCAAGGAGGATCTTGCACGAGAGTTTGAGATGAAGGACTTGGGCATCCTTCATTATTTCCTGGGATTGGAGATTTGGCAGCGCAGCGGAGGACTGTTTGTTTCTCAGGGCAAGTATGCCCCGGAAGATTCTAGAGAGGTTCAACATGCAAGGCTGCAAGCCTGTTGACACTCCTCTTCCTGGTGGTTGGAGGAAGGAGGATGCTACTTCAGCGGAGGTAGTGGATGCCACTGTCTATCGACATTTGGTGGGGTCGCTTATGTATTTGGTCAATACACGACCCGATATATGCTATGCAGTTAACCAGCTTTCGCAAGCTATGGTTAAGCCTACCAAGCTCTTTTGGAAGGCAGGCAAGCATGTATTGCGCTATATTAGAGGCACATCGGGATATGGTCTATGGTACAGACAGGAGGATGGAACGAAGCTTTTCCGCTTCACCGATGCATTGGGTGTGAGCCCAACGACCGAAAGAGCACATCTCGGGAGGAGTTTTTAGCTTCGGGGTCGACAAGCAGCTTCGGCACAAAGCAGTAGCGTAGATCCGTGGCACTCGGCTCAAGAGAGGCTCTAGTACATGGAGCCAGCTTGGCCGCATGCGAGGCTACGGATGAGGAAGATCCTCGTTGGATTGTTCGGTTGCATTTGGAGCTCACGTTGATTTAATATTGTGATAAATCGCAGTTACATTAAATTTCCTGCTAATCATGCTAATCCAGTATTTCATGATAGATCCAAACACATCGACATCAGGTACCATCATATCAAAGATTGTGTTCAACGGAGAATCATGTTACTTTCATATGTTCCCACGGAGGATCAGGATGCTGACATCTTGACGAAGGCGCTCACCAGGAGCAAGTTCGAATTCCACAGAGGCAGGATAGGGGTTGCATATAATCCATATCTTGTTGAGAGGGAGTGTTGAAAATGCAACAAGATGATGGAGCTTAGTGAAATGAAGTCGCCTTCACTAAGTGGGCCCGCAGGCTATTTTTGGCGCAAAGTCTATTTTTTAGACTATGTCTATTTTTAGACATATGGAGCATGGTCTAGGAGTTGCAGTATGCTATTCTTGGATGATTGGTCGAGTTGGTAAAAATAGATGGACCTCTATTTTTAGACATATAGGTTGAAGTCTATTTTTAGACTGCCTGTCTAAAAATAGGTCAGTCAAATATTATTAACCCTTAATAATATTTAGACTCTAAACTTCAGTTTATTCTCTTGGAGCACTTCAGTTGGAGCTACAGATGTGGCCCATGCAGCTGACAGAAGGAATTACGCCATTCCTTGGGGTTTGGTGAGCTCATGCATGGTTGACTTCAGTTAGGACTTCAGTGGCAGAAGTTTGGTGGAGTTGATGAGACAGTTGGTGGAGTTGTGTTCGTTTTAACTTAGTTGAACTAGTTGAGATTAGTTTAACTAGCTAATCAACTAGTAATGAGTGGAGTGAATTAAATATTATTTAATTCACTAATTATTAACTCATTATTCAACTCAAGAACACATCAGTTCACTACAGTGCATGGACAGTTCAGTGGAGACTAGTGAAAGAGGAAGATGAAAGGGTTGAGATAGCTATCAGTTGTGACATTAGTTGTGCATGAGATTTGCACCACACTTGGAGGAAATTTCCCATGAGGATTGCGCTGTCAAGCCAAGAAGATTCGAACCTTGGATCTCTCATTAGACCAGCCTTGATTGCGCAATAGAGGCAGGCAATTAGTGGATGAGTTTTGAACCTGTGACTTGTTCAAAACCAAGCTAGTTTGTGTGTAACTTAATGAGATAGTACTGAGTACTTGTGAGGAGTATTATGCTATGTAATGTTACATGTTCTCTCCATATAATATACAGAATAGCTGAGGGGTTTTCAGCTATAAGCTTTCCCCATTACATATTGTGTTTATGTGCGCATGTGACTGTTTTATTTCCGCAAATTGATGATTGATTGTAGAAGAGATTATGTGTTGCATATGAATTCGAATTAGTATGTGATCAGGATAATCTCGGTGGATAAATATTCATTATTCAGCAAATTTCTACAGGCTGCACATGGATTTAGGGATCAGGACAGGTTGAATGGAGCATCCAACTTTGTCGTCTGGAAGGCCAAAATCCTATTAGTTCTTGATGAATATCACATCAAAGATCATGCTAAGAAGGTTGTAGTTGTTCCTGTTGACACTGATCTGTTAAAGGAGTATGAGGAAGCACAAGCAAGGGCCAAGCGCTTGATCATGGACAGGGTCAAGGATCATGTGGTCTCACACATTGCTAAAAAGAACACATCAAATGAGATGTGGACGATGTTGACCACATTGTATTAGGGGAATTCTGTCTAGAGGAGAATGCTTCTAGAGAATCAACTTCAATTATTTCAGATGCATAAGGGAGAGTAAATCGACCACTTCCTCATTAGATTGAAGGTGATTTATGATCAGTTGGTTGCTATGGGGGCCACTCCTAATGAGGGTCTATTGGTTAGGACTGCCCTAAATGAAATTTCTGAAGAGTGAGATACCTTTGTCCAAGGAATTTGGGGCAGAGCGACACTTCCAAATTGGGAAGACATGTGGACAACTCTTCGACAAGAAGAGATCAAAAGGATGACCAAGGAGGGCAGCACCAGTAGAGGAATCAATATCAAGGAGGGGGAGGAAGATGCAGCTCTCGCATCTAAGGTACAACAAGGGCAGCAACGGAAGAAGAAGAAAGACCTTTCTAAGGTCATATGCTTCAATTGTGGTGAACTAGGACATTTCGCCACACAATTACCTGATAAGAAGAAGGGAAAAGAAGATTCTGATTCAAAGGTTGCAACATCTAAGGGTGATGATGGGAGTGATGACAATGTGGCTATGAGTTCTCATGTGCCTCGAGAAAAGAGGTGGGGTGACATATATATGTAGTTCTCTCGAACTACAGATGAGGGGAAGGATCCTTGAGGTGCCCAAACTCTTGGATCACATACGAGCTACGAGAGCCCTTAATGATAGTAGCAAGATGACTGGAATCAGTTGATGCAAAGGATTAAGGAGGCACATTGCCAGAGCTAGGACACTGAAGACTGGAGTAGCGCATAGAAGAGGTAGAAGCAACGTAGAAGCATCAACACAGAGGTTGATGGGATTTCAACAACGCAGAGGCAGTGCTTATGCAGTAGAAGCACATATCTCTAGAGGGTCAGCGTAGATTAGAAACAAAGGGTGTTTCAATATCGAGATGAAGCCAAACTGACTTGTCTGTCAGGATTTTGGGTGATTTCCTTCAGTCAATTACTTCTTAGCAACTGAGTTGCAGTGCAACAGTTGGTAGTGGCAATGCCATGGGCAGCATGATGCAGCATTTGAGAGGGAGCTGCAGTACAGATGAGGTAGTGACTATGGCAGAGTCATGGGCAGTAGTATAGAAGGAAACAATGTAGTGGATGAGGGGCAGCAGGCCAAGCATCAGCAGCGCAGGGGACCGATGCCATGGAATAGGGTGACGCTTCAGTTGAAGTGTTGCTAGAGCACATTCCTCGCTAAGAGGGAGTGTTTATTTTTGGGTAGCATCGGATGTGCTCTAGCTCCGAAAATTTGCGAAGAGGCTAGAACACATGAGATCTCAAAGACCCATAAATTGTTTGGAGAAATTCCACCCGGAGCTTTAGTTATTCAAATAATTAATTATTTTAATGGAGACCCTAAGTATAACTTAGGGAAATTAAATAATTAAATTGAATTAATTTAAACATGTGGGTGAGAATGTTCTAAGTGACAAGGATCAAGAGTTTTCTAATCTTAGCCATTGATTAGAGATTAGATCATGGTTTTTTTATGTTCAACGGGAAAAGTATTAAGGGAAGGCTTGGATTTAGTTGGAGCAGATACACATAGTGGCAGCATTTGAGCTAAGTCTAAATTCTGGGGCACAGTTTGCTGAGAATTTTTGAGTGAGCTTGCAGTGCAGTGAGGGGCAGTTCGGTAGTGGGATTTCTGATCCAAGGCTGAGAATACAGTAGAAGAGAGGCAGCGCAGGCCTATGAGGGGTGACGCAAGCCCAGGAGGGGCGATGCAGGCCCAGCCAGGTTCACACATAGCCAACACAGAGGCTCGTGCAAGCTCAGAAGGGTGATGCAGGCCTAGAGGAGCTGACACAGAGCCATAAGAGGTAGCGTTGGGGTTTCAGTGGGTCAGACCGGGCTCGTATTCAGTAGATCAGAATGGGTGACTCAACCACAATGAAGGGTGACACAGTCTCAGCGCAGAACTTGCTGGGGACTGCATAGGCACTTGTGGGGTTCTTCATTGTGAGTTGAATCAACCATAATATGTGTCTCCAAAGATAGAGGTACTTCTGTGGGATTTTCTCTGTTGGGTAAACCACTACTGGTACCCTAGTTTGTATTCAGAAATCTGCATAATAATAAAACCCTCAAGAGTTGTTGCTGTTGAGAATGCAACAAGATGATGAGCTTAGTGAAAAGAAGTCGCCTTCACTAAGTGGGCCCACAGGCTATTTTTGGCGCAAAGTCTATTTTTAGACATATGGATCATGTTCTATGAGTTGCAAGATGCTATTTGTGGATGGTTATTTAAGTCGGGAAAAAGGATTATAACTTCTTACTTTGCATTAATATTATTATTGAATTCATTTTGATCAGCTACTCTAAAATAGATATGTTGAATATGCTGCCTAATAATACTTGACTCTAAACATTATCTTATCCTCTGGAGCACTTAGTGCACAGATGTGTAATGAGGCCCATGGGGGCTTTGAAATTCTTCACCTTATCTCAGAGGGTTAAGTGTTTCAATTGCATGCTGATACTTCTGCCAGAATCAGTGACAGAGTTTGGTGGAGTTGTAGAAGTAGTTGGTGGACTTGTGTTCAGTTTAACTCAGTTAGACACAGTTGAGTTAGTTGTATCTAGTCCAACTGATTGATACACTAGTGAGAGTGGTGTGAATTAATTATTAATTAATTCACTAAATAATAACTCATTAATCAACTGAAGAATACATCAGTTAACTACAGTGCATGGACAGTTTCAGTGGAGACCAGTGGAGAGGTAGGTGAAAGAGCAAGTGTGACTATCATTTGTGACTATAGTGATGCATTGATTGCATCCAACACTTAGTGGAGATGCCAATGAGGATTGCATAGCATACCAGGGATCTAACTGTTTGTGGCTGCTTGAGTTCATCTTGATTGAATTGAGGTGTGCTAACATGTGGAGTGATCAGAGTACGTGTTTGGTCGATCTCGAGCTTTGTGCAGGTGTAACAATTGAGATTGTATTGATATGTTTCAGGAGGAGTTTCGTACAACGTGATTGTTACATGATATCTATCATTATAATATACATATATTTGGGGGTTTTCAGCTTTAATCTTTCCCATAAATACTGTGTTTATATGTGTGATTGTTTATGGTTTTAATGTGCGCATGCGATTATTTGATTTCCGCAAATTGATGATCAATAGTAGAAGAGGTTATGTATTATGCATGAAGCTCAAATAGTGTGTGATCAGGAAAATATTGGTGAATAATTTAACATTTATTCAAATTTATACATGGTATCAGAGCGATATTGATCATTGGAGCAACTGCAAGACATTGAAGCAGTTGAGTTTTGTGCTAGTGGAATTCGAATTTGCAGCAGTGTTTTCTTGGTGTCGAAGTTGAGATGTCTTTCAACGGATTGCGATTGGAGTATGCCCTTGAGGGCAGCTCGAATTATATTGCATGGAAGGACAGGATGGAGGCGGTGCTAGATGACAATGGGTTGAAGGAGTTCATAGATGCAGAAATTCCAAAGCCTACTTCTACTGATGCTGTCGTACTTGACGCATGGCAAAAGAAGACAGCAAAGTGTTAAAGGATTATGTTGGAAGGTGTGAAGGATCACATAGTGTCCAGCCTTCATGGTAAGGCTTCTCCATTCTTGATGTGGAAAGCCTTGATAGATTTATTCCAAAGCAAGAGCGACCAGAGGAAGTTGGCGCTCAAGGATAAAATCAGAAACATAAAGATGGAGAAAGGTGACAGTATGCCCAAGTACCTCACGAAGTTCACCCAATGCAGGGATGAGTTGGGAAGTGTGGGGGTGACTGTAGATGACAAGGAATTGGTGAGCTTGGCCCTCCTTGGGCTTCCGAAGAGTTGGCATTCCTATCCGGACTCTGTCAATGGTCGGGAGAAATTGCCAGGATGGGAGCTACTTTGGTCGGATCTTGTGCAAGAGGAGATAAGGCGAAGTACCAGAGATGGATCTTCATCAAGGAAATCTGATGAAAATAATTGCGCTTTGGCTGCCAAAGAAAAGAAAGGGAAGAGCAAGAAAGCTTCTCATTCCGGTGTGAAAAGCAAGAAGCAGGACATGTCCAAGGTGAAGTGCTTTCACTGTCACCAACACGGACATTATGCCACAAATTGTCCACAGAAGAAGAAAAATAAGCAGGCTGCTGGATCTGCAGCTGGAGAGGCCTTAGCCTCACATTTTGAGCTGGATTTTTCACTGATCCATGCTTGGTCTCAAGTGTGATGGGTTTAGTGTGGTTTCTGGACAGTGGTGCATCATTTCACATGACAGGAGATCGAGATTTGTTTACTGATCTGGATGAGAAAGATCTTGGAGTGCACATCGAGATGGGCGATGATGGTAGATACAGTGCGACTGGTATCGATACCATTTCTTTTGAGAGGGAGTCTGGTAAACCCTTCGTATTGAAGGAAGTGATGCATGTTCAAGGATTGAAGAAGAATCTTATCTATGTGGCGATGTTAGAAGACAAGGGATATGATGTTGTCTTTAGCGAAGGAAAGGCTTTCCCCGCTAGCAAGGAACTAGTGAGACCCGAGGATAGGGGTTCGAGCTAAGAAACTTTATCACTGTGGTGTAGATGGTTGGGCAGAAGAAGGCAGTATGCGATGAGTGGTGAGCCGGGATGATGGCGAAGCCAGGCACCGAGATCGCCACCTTCACCATGGAGCTTTGAAGATACCGCTAAGAGATTTCCACTGGCTTCTGGCTTCCTAAGGTTACTCTTGCGCAGTCAGATCAGTGCAAGGGGTGTACCTTGGGAAAATTTGTGAAAGCCACATTTCACGAGAAGGATAGTCGTGCCACGATGATCCTTGAGAGAATTCACACAGACGTGTGTGGACCTTTTTCAGTAGCTTCGACCACAAAGCACAAGTATTATGTGATATTTGTTGATGATTTTTCTCATAAGTGCTAGATCTTCTTCATGCATAAGAAGAGTGAGACATACTCAAAGTTGTGTGAGTTCAAGGCACTGGTTGAGAAAGAATCGGGGAAGCAGGTGAAGGCTCTTAGGAGCAACAAAGGTGGTGAATTCATTCTCTCGCGACCCAAGGGACTTTTGCAACAAGCAGTATGAATTCGAAGAGGAGCTCATAGCACCTCATAACCCACAATGTAATCTGGGTTAAGCCGAGCGGGAAGAACAGAACGCACCGGTGTTGTACGAGCGATGTTGCATGATCAAGGCTCTCCATACACTTGTGGGCTGAGGGTATGCACACGCAAGCATGGCAATAGCTTGTCCCGCTTTAAGATACTGGCATGACGACACCCGAGGAGGCTGTTTTCGTAAGAAGCCCGATATTTCCATTTGAGGATTTTTGGTTCACTCCGCTTTACATTCATGTGATTTAAGGATGCTGTGGAAGAACCCGGAGTCGATCGCAGAGGTTGATATTTGTGGTACACGATATGCTCCACAACTATCATGTGATGTCAGGACAATGAAGATCAAGCAGCGACTCTGGGATATCAAATTTCAGGAGGAGAAAGCCATGAAGTGTTCGCTTGAGAGGGAGCCACACTTGCATGCAGATGAGCAGGTATTAGTTCCTAAGGATGAGCCTCAGGATGTGGATCAGCCACAAGAGGAGGTTCATGGAGTGGAAGAGACCACTCAGGCAACGCCAACCATCAGAGGCCGGAAGTGCACTACAGAAGCTGAGCGACTGGCTCAAGATGCAGAGAACGTTGTAGGACCACCTACAACACAGCGTAGACAGAGACAGTCACTTGATCGGTATACTGGATACATGGCTCTTGTGAGAAAGTGTATCGTGACAGAGCCATCCTATTTCGAGGAAGCTTTGGAGGATCCCACATGGTAGATGCCATGGTGGAAGAGTATGATTTGATTGTCAGAAACAGTGCGTGGGAGATTGTCCCAAGGCCGGAAGGGAAATCAGTGGTGGGTTCGAGATGGATCTACAAAGTGAAGCAGGCAGCTGACGAGAGTGTGAAGAAGTACAAGGCAAGATTTGTTGCCCGAGGCTTTTCACAGATTGAGGGGATCGATTATGAGGAGACCTTTGCACCTGTCGCAAGGTATTCTTCCATACAGAAAATTCTTGCTCTCTCAGCGCAGATGGGGTGGCACATTCATCAGATGGATGTGAAGACTGCGTTCCTCAACGGAGTCATTGAGGAGGAGGTGTACATAGAGCAGCCCGAAGGTTTCGAGATCTTCAGCAGCGAGTCACATGTGTGCAGGTTCAAGAGAGCGTTGTATGGGTTGAAACAAGCACCTCGTGCTTGGTACACACGGATAGACAGTTATTTCACCGGACTTGGATTCTCCAAGAGTGAGGCAGATCCTAACCTATACCAGATTGTGGTGGAGGGTAAGTTGCTGATCATTGTACTTTATGTAGATGATTTGATTTTGATAGGTGATGAGTTGTTGATACTCTCATGCAAGGAGGATCTTGCAAAAGAGTTTGAGATGAAGGACTTGGGCCTCCTTCATTATTTCCTGGGATTGGAAATTTGGCAGCGCAGTGGTGGACTGTTTGTTTCTCAGGGTAAGTATGCCCCGGAGATACTGGAGAAGTTCAACATGCATGGCTGCAAGCCTGTTGATACTCCTCTTCCTGGTGGTTGGAGGAAGGAGGATGCTACTTCAGCGGAGGTAGTGGATGCCACTGTTTATCGACAGTTGGTGGGGTCGCTTATGTATCTGGTCAATACACAACCCGACATATGCTATGCAGTTAACCAGCTTTCACAAGCTATGGTTAAGCCTACCAAGCTCTTTTGGAAGGTGGGGAAGCATGTATTGAGATATCTCAGAGGCACATCGGGATATGGATTATGGTACAAATAGTCGGATGAGGTGAAGATGTGTGGCTTCACGGATGCAGATTGGGCAGGGAGCCCAACGGACAGAAAGAGCACATCTGGAGGGATTTTCAGTATCGGGTCGACAATAGTTTCTTGGTACAGCAGGAAGTAGAGATCCGTGGCACTCAGTTCAGCAGAGGCCGAGTATATGGCAGCGAGTTTGGCTGCATGCGAGGCTATATGGATGAGGAAGATCCTGGTCGGGTTGTTCGGTTCACACTTAGAGCCTAATGTGATTTATTGTGATAATCAGAGTTGCATCAAAATCTCGGTTAATCCAGTATTTCATGATAGATCTAAACACATTGACATCCGGTATCATCATATCAGAGATTGTGTGCAGCAGAAGGTCATGTTACTTTCATACATTCCTATGGAGGATCAGGATGCTGATATCTTGACGAAGGCGCTCACCAGGAGAAAATTCGAATACCACAGAGGTAGGATAGGGGTTGCAGATAATCCATATCTTGTTGAGAGGGAGTGTTGAGAATGCAACAAGATGATGAGCTTAGTGAAAAGAAGTCACCTTCACTAAGTGGGCCCGCAAGCTATTTTTGGCGCAAAGTCTATTTTTAGACTATGTCTATTTTTAGACATATGGATCATGTTCTATGAGTTGCAGGATGCTATTTGTGGATGGTTGGTCAAGTTGGGAAAAATAGATGGACTTCTATTTTTAGACATACTGGGCAGAATCTATTTTTAGATTGCCAGTTTAAAAATAGATATGTCGAATATTATTAGCTCTTAATAATATTTGGACTCTAAACATTATCTTATCCTCTTGGAGCACTTCAGTTAAGTGCACAAATGTGGCACAGCAGCTGACAGAAAGAATTAAACTATTCCTGAGGGTTAAGTGGAGCTATTGCATGGAGACTTCAGTTATAACTCATGTGATAGAGTTTGGTGGAGTTGATTAAGGAATTTAGTGGAGTTGTATTCAGTTTAACTCAATTAAACATAGTTGAGCTGGTTGTATCTAGTCTAACTGATTGATACACTAGTGAGAGTGGTGTGAATTAATTATTAATTAATTCACTAATTATTAACTCATAAATCAACTAAAGAATACATCAGTTAACTTCAGTGCATGGACAGTTTCAGTGGAGACCAGTGAAGAGGTAGGTGAAAGAGCAAGTGCGACTATGGTTAACGACCATGCGGTGCATGAGTTGCACCACACATTGATGGAGATGCCAATGAGGATTTCACAGTGCATACCGGAGGGAGAAGCTCGGTGGGTACCTTTATTCACTCTGATTGAAGAATGAGAACGACATAACAGTGGAGACGGGTGGAGCATGTGTGTTTGTCGGTCTGAGCTTGTGTAGTGTGTAACAATTGGAGATTTGTACTAAAGGCTTGTGAGGAGTTTGTACAATGGTTGTGTGATCCCTCATCGACATTATATACAGATATTTGGGGGTTTTCAGCTTTAATATTTCCCATAAATACTGTGTTTATATGTGTGATTGTTTATGGTTTTAATGTGCGCATACGATTTTTTATATTTCCACAATTAATGATCAATGGTAGAAGAGATTATGTATTATGCATGAAGCTCAAATAGTGTGTGATCAGGATAATCTCGGTGAATAATATAACAGTTATTCAAATTTCTACAGTTGCAGCGGTTTTCCCGCATTGGGTTTTTCCGGGGACATTTGTCTAAAAAATCTTGTGTGTCCTTTGTTTAATGTGCTTATTTATTTAGTACTTGATCTGTATATTAGTGTAGGGAGCAGTGTATTTACTTCGATGTTTTTCATGTATTATTCAAAAAAATAAATTGTTAAGTTAATAAAACAAGTAAGAGAAGTAAATCAGATTACTGTTGTAGGGTTTTTGTTTAATGAATTCAGAAATTTTCACAAGAATAAGAGGAATCACAAGAACAATTAGATCAATGAATGGACATAGGGAGATTCATAGAGCCTATTCACGAGAGAGACTCAATTATGTGGCTTACTTGCTTAAGAAGCAAGGTGATGGGCTCTCTAGGAAAGGCTAAAAGGATACTTAAGCCTAGGGTTTGAGAATATCTCTTGACAAGAGGCTTCTTAGGTCTAAGGGTCATGTGGAGGAATGGCTTCTATGTAATACTCGTATAGTATGAGTTATGAAGTTGTGGGACCACAGAGAAACCAAGTGGATCCAAATTAGGTCAAGGGTATGGATTTGATCACTCAAGGAGAGACTTGACCTAATTGGGCAAGAGAATAGGATAAAAGGCCTAATTTTCTTGAGATTTGAATGTAATGATCTCAATGAGGACACTAACCCAAAATTAGCCTAGGGCAAGAGTTAGTCTTGCGGCTAGGGCTTGCTATATCTCTAGATTCGACCATTGGAATTGCTTGAAATTTGGAGGACCTTAAAGAAAAGGTCAACACAACAGTGGACAAAAAATCAAGGAGTTTAGATGGCTACAATGAAATTTATGTTATGCCCTAGGTGACCTACAAGGGTTAGGCCTAGAATTTGGAGAGGTGAAGGAAAGAGGGGTAAAATTGACCACCAAAGGGGTACTAAGATCAATGCCTTATTTCTTGGGTTTAATGGAGTTAGGATACAAATATATCATGAATTTTTGTGAGCTAAAGAGCCCTAATTGACATTTTCTAGCCTCTTCAAGGGAAAAAACTAGATCAATAGAGATGTATACTTCAAATTTGTGAAAGAGACAAATTTTCGAGGTCTTGAACCTAAAATATGCCTCTATGAACATTCACCTAATCCCCCAAAGGTCAACGCATGCATTAAATCACTTATTCAAGGTCCCAAAAGAATTTCGCATTACATTTAACCCATACAAGAATAGAGATAACAACATAAATGCAGTTAAAAAGTAATATAACAAGAATAGCATCAAAATTTCGACTTACATGAGAGAGAGAGAGTATGCCCATTTATCAACTTCGCATTAGGGAAGCTTCAAAGACTAGTGAAAATCCAAACATCATAGTGCATCAAGGAAAGCTCCAAAAATTCATCCCATCAAAAAGTGCGAAGATCTCATAAGAGATACTAGTCCAATCCAAGTGATGATGAGTGAGAGAGAATACCTCTCTTATATTTATACAATCCTCCAAGGGATTCAAATGGCCTAATTTGGACAAATAATGCCCCTAAAATAAAATAATGTGTATGATAACAATACTTTTGGTGACAAGCCCACCAAATAGCTCCATAATAAGAATGATTAGTCTCTCAATAGGGGAGAATGTTCAATATAGTTATTATTTGGGCCTTTAATAAGGCCTAATGAAGTCCAATGGTTTATATGATGTGAAAATGGACTCCAAACATAGGAGAAAAGGTTTTGGCCCCTTTTTTTCCAAGTAAGAACCTGTGGCGCTCCCAAGTGGGTGCGGGGGCATAAGGACATCCTCATAGGTCTCCAAGTGGGTCGAAAATGCATGTAGACTATTTGTAAGGGCTAGGATGATAATATAAGCCTTCCCTTTATAGAAGGAGACATTCTCTGGATCTTGGAACATCTTCTAAGTGTATGGTGAAATTGTGGAGCCAACTGGGCATTGTGAACCAGGTGCGTCATCCTCATCCAAAAAGGTGGAAAATGAGCAATCAACGAGTGGTGTTGGGGATCCGTGAAGTACTGCCTACTATGGTGGAGGCCCATGGCTCTCAACGCTCACCCTATAAGTGCCAATGTGGCACTTTAGAGGGCTAGGACCCCGTATAGGGAGACGAAGCCCAAAATGGAGACCCACCTACAATCCTAGATAAGATCCAATGTGTCCCGTTGCCCTCTAATACAAAAAATCATTAGAATAATAAATCAAAAGAACTTACAAGTCATGGAATCAATGGGGCATTTCATGGTGGCATGCCCTTTTATAGTGGCCTTTGGCATGTACAAGTGTCTCCAAGCTCTATAGGGGGTTATTCGAGAACCCTATTAGGGTTTTAACCTTTAAAGGGGGTGACATGTTCATGGTACATCCCTCAAGTGGCAGGTAGCAAATGGACCGGAGTGGGAGTTAGGGGAATCATCCAAACCACATATAAGGGTAGCTATAATAAGGGAAGCCCACACCTGGGTATATGAGTGTAGGAGGGAAAAAATCGTGATACATGAGTTACCCCAACCTTTGTTTTTCCACCCTTCTTCATGTGCATTTTTCCTTTGATTTATTTTTCTTTATAACTGCTAGGGGCTCTAGGGGATGAGAGCATGCTGTATAGTATATAGCAGTGGATACCCCCTTAAGGTGGGGTGGTTCATCACCCACTAGGGGTTGGTACAATCAGGGGTTCCTTAATGATGGAGGGTGCTCATCTAGGGCTCATAGGAACTAGGGTGATGGACATGGATAAAGGGTGGAGGTCATGTTTGGTTTTTTTCCCACGTGCTAAATTTGTATGTCTCGACTATATTTTGCATTTTTTGGTACATTTCCTGTTGAGAGTGGCCAAATTATGCTTTTTCTTTTCTTTTTAGTTGCATCAACCTTCGGGACATTGTTCCAGGCCCGACCCAAGATGTGGACAAGAGGAGGGAGAGGCTAACCCTATGTGGACTCAATGGATGCATGTGGACCCACATGGGGAAAAATATGAATGGGGCTAGAATGAGTGGAAGGAGGGTGACATATGTGGTGTTGGGAAGAGGAACCACACAACCAAAATCGGGATTTCCCATGTAGTGCCAACCCTAAATCTAATGGCTAGTAAAGGAGATTCCACGGGACTAGGATAGAAGGTTAACCATGAAATCAGGTAGTGGAGACAAGAGTACAGACCTAACCCACTCTTTCCGCTGAATCCCCCCCACCAATACATGCCCAAAAGTTCCCATGAAAAGTAAGGAAAATTACTCAACTATACCAATGAAAAGTCATGCCTTTAGGGTCAAGAGGCCCACCTTCAAAAATACAATCATAACAAGTGGGTGAGGGACCACATGGCTGGCTCAGGTGGCGGAGATAATGGATCATTGAGCTATCTGGTGGCTGCAAGGGGATATTTTTTGTTGACTGAGGACCATCTAGGACAAAAAATTTCTCCTATACACACTACCGACATGTGGTGGGTAACAGGTGGTAGAGCTTGAAAGCCTGATGGTACCTAGAGTTGGCTAAAGATTGAGTCCCCTTAGTCCCACCTGGATAGCATACCCTGATCAGCATTAGGGGAATTTTGAGGTCTAAAATGGGCCTCCTAAGGAAATAATAAAATAATAGATAAACCAATAAAATAATGTTTATGAATTTTCAATTCACTTTTTGCACCACAATCCAAGTAACCATAGTTAAATTCAATTTAAAAGTTGTACCAAAATAAAATTAATAAAAAAATTGTATTTATGTGACTATAAATAAAAATTATATTTTCAAGAAAAAGTCATTATCATTGCACAACTAATGAATTTGTCCTTTGTACTTAAATAACTTAAAATAAAATATAAATATAAATTTATAAATTCTTAATTATATTTTATGCTATTAATTAATATTTATATTATCTAAATTGTATAATAACATGTAGTTAATATACTATATAAATATAATATAATAAATGTATAGGGATATGCATTATTTCTTTCAAGAAATATGAAATGACAATAATATATTTTTATTCAAAAAGTGTGAAATGACATTTATTATGAGTACTTTACTTTTACTTTAAAAGTACTTAGAGCACTACAATGGTTAACTATGAGTGATTTTCCACCATTGTGAATGTGACAAGTAAGTACCTTTAACTCAAGCAATGCCACCTCAACTGTTAGGGATGATGTCATCTCCTAAAATGTGATTGGTTCTCATAAAGTGAATTTTGATTGTACGTTTTCCTTAGGAGGCCCATTTTAGACCTCAAAATTCCCCTAATGGGTATCTGGTTCGCAACAGTGAGTGTGGTTGAACTCTTCGTACTTCATTTTGAGATCTTCCATGTAGCTCTATACATTTGTAATTATGAATACCTCCCTAGTTAGGAGGGAGTGTTGAAGAATGTAACTAGTGTCGGTCTTCATAATTATACTTGAGTCATGATGTAATGTATTTTTCAAAAGAAATAAAAATATATTTTATTATAAAGAAATTGACTTATTAAAGCATGTGTTTCATGCTTGGGTCAATTGTTTTAGGTCAAAGTCTCCATTTAAGACTTCTAGGGTTTATGCCAAGTGTCCTTGTCCATGTCATAATGTAAAAGACCCTTCTTGGGCTTTATTTGTCAAGAAGGAAATTTATTTTATTGTAAAATAGGTCAATTAGGGCTCCTCCACCAAGTCAGCTTCAAGAAAGGACAAGTCAACCTCAACAAGGGAATTTGACCTCACAAACTCACTATATATTAGAGCAAATCGACTTATTTGGAAGCACATATATAACAAGTTTGAATTGCAGTAGCTGGGAGAAAAAAAAATGTGAAGTTCAAGAAGGAAGTTGGAATCGAAGTTTTGGGTCTCTCTCTCTCTCTCATGTGCAACGTGTTGATTTGGGGTAGCATCGGATGTGCTCTAAGTCTCAAATTTTGTGGAGAGGCTTAGACACTAGTATTCCAAATAATCCAGAAATCGTTTGGTGAAATTCCACCCGGATTGTATTCTATTAAAATAATTACTTATTTTTAATGGGACCCTAAGTATAAACTTAAGAAAATAAAATAATTAAAGGGAATTAATAGAATATGGGTGCAAATGTTCTAGAAAAGGAAAATCAATTCAAAAGTTAATCTTAGCCATTTATTAGAGATCTAATCTGGGTCATTGAAGTCTCAACGAGAAGACTATAAGAATGGCTTGAAGGATCATTTGGAAAACACATCGAGACAGAGAAAGAATCCAAAGATTGAAATTCTTTAGTGAGCAGTGCTCAGGGAGAAGATTGATTGAGAGGATTCTCATAGAGAGGGGTAGAGATAATTTCCAGAAGGAAGAATTTCAGATATGGAGAGTTCATAGAGAGAAGACAACAAGAGCCACAGGTAGATGCACAGAGCCAATGATGCAGAGATTATGCTATGACTGTGCATAACTACAAAGAGTTTCGCTTTCTATGGGGGATATAACAGAGGGTTAGTGCCAGTTCCCAGAGGACATTTTCGAAGGGCAGAAGATTCCAATTTCCAGCCAATAGTGAGTGCTAGTGCATTGACAGAGAGCAGCTATATTTGTGACGCAGAGACTGCATGGGTAACGTAGTCACTATGCAGAGGCAATACAGAACAACTTGAGTCAGGTGCAGGTCAGTGCTGGAATCTCGTGGTAGAGTGAGATTTGTTTCACAAGACGTTATTCAGATTTATCTATATGATTTGTCAGGATCGGCAATCATAAATTTGTACTCATAAAAATTACTGCATAATATTAACTCTCAGTTGTTGCAACAATTTTCCCACATTGGATTTTTCTTAGGACAATTTTCCAAAAATAACGGTGTCCATGTGGGTATACTTGTGCTAGTATTTTTTCTTGTACTTATTTATTGTGAAAATTGTAGTGTATTTCATTTCAATATTTATTGTGAAGACTGTTGTGTATTTCATTTCAATATCTCAAATCTATAATATGTTAATTTAGTTAGGAAATAGAAGAAATTTAATTAGTTGTTGTAGTAGGATTTTGAGTAGCAGAATTTTCACATGGTTTCAAAGCTAACAGATCTAGAAGAGGCAGTGCCGAGCAGAAGAATGAGGAGACTGCATAGATAATGAACTGAGTTCCTCAAGGTACTGCGCAGCAGGTTCAACGTTAAGCTTCAGAAGGGACACAATTTGTTTTGCAGAAGGATAAAGAGCACATATAAGTATGAAAGACTTAGATATATTATCTTCTAGATTAGAAGAATATTGTGCAGATATGTCAATTTCAACATCTGTAGGTATTTGGTACATTGATAGTGGGGCTTCAATTCATATGACTGGAGTACAAAATATTTCTCGAGTTATCAGGAAGAGCAGATGGACTTCCATATCACAATGAGGAACAAAAAAAAATGCACTCCAACAGGGATAGGCACCGTACTGTTTCAGATGGAAGCAGGAACCAACATCAGAGCCACGAATGTGCTTCATGTGCTAGGGCTTGGGATGAATCTAATTTCAGTGTACCAGTTACAGGACAAGGAATATGATGTATACTTCATTGGGAAGAAGGCATACGTCAAGCATCCAAGCTGGAAGAAGAAATAAATCGGAACTCAAAGCAATAGATTATACAGATTGCAGCTCGAGTCTCCAATGGTACAAATAGGCAACAATCTTGATAGCGAGAGAGACTTGAACGAACTAGGGCACAAGAGAATGGGACATCTACACCATGGAGCACTAAGGATGCATACAGAGACTGTTAATGGTGTACCAGTCCCCAGTACGGAGCATGATGACGTATGCGGGGGATGCATACTAGGGAAGTACGCTAAAGTAGCCTTTCCCAGAAGTGAGAACCGAGAAATGGGTGCATTATGATTGATACACTCAGACATTTGTGGCCCAATATGATAAGATTTCAGAATTTATTTCATGGCAAGACTCAGAACAAGGAAAGAGTGCAAATCTTCCCAGGATCGAAGAAAGGCATAAAGAAATTTTGTTTGCTGAATGGGATACACAGTTTATTAAAGAAGAACGTGCTATATCAAGGGCTAGAGCCATAATGAACAATCTGACACAATTAGTAAATGATAGCTTATATGCTACTAATTTAATTTCAGATTGTACCCTAGGTAAATTGCCAAGGATGAAAGAAACTGATACCAGATGGAAGCAAGAAATAATCAACAAGAATCAAAAGATCAGTAAAATACAAGAAATTACATGGGATGTCCTATGGACATATTTGATCAAACCACAAAGTCAGCAAATGGAAATTAAATGCCTTTCTAATGCCATAAATTACATCATTCCAGAGCTATTCGATGCCACATACACTAGTCAGTTGCATTCGAGGCTGAGTCATCCAACTGAAGTTAAAGATATGCTCAAAATCTGCCACCTCAGCACATTGAATACAAAAGAAATTCAGTGAATCTGTTTTATTTGATATTGCAAGTCTTTTCCCGGATCTCCGATGATAGTTTCTAGCATAAGTTATAGTTAATTTGTTTTGTTAATTTCCTATTTAAACCCCTTTCAAGCATTTAGAAAGGGGTCCTAAATTTGTAATATTTTGTCTTTGGATAATACATTTATGTACTCCATTGACTATCTTATTTTTTATAAAGGATCACATTCTGTGATTTCATGGTGAATTGTCTTTGAGAGTTGCATTTCTGTACCTTGAAGATCGTTCTAAGTTAAAATGCAGGATCTAGATATCAAATTGCATCAAGGAAATATCTTAATGAATCTGGTATTTCTATCGATTTACTGTTATTTTCTTTATGTAATGAAGTATTCTATTTGAAATCTGCTATCATTTATATATGCTTACTTCTCAAATATTTCTTTATCATATAATTTTCGAAGATATAGAAATATTCATTTATCATAGTATGTGCAAATGATATATATAATTATGAATGCGATGTGTTATCCTAACTCTGTTTAATTTCTTAAACAGAGTTATCATTATATGATATTGCATCTTTCTATTGAAGAATAATACATTTTCATGGTTATTTGTTTAATTGAAACAATCTTTAAGTTGTATTCATATTTAATACTCAGGTTAGTTTTAGAATTTATTGTAAGTTATAGAATTAATTAGATACATTAGCTCAGTTAGTTAGTTCCATTTATCCACTTACACAAACACTCCTTCACCAATCCATTTATTATTAGGAAACTGGTCCTATAAATCCTGTCAGAGCCACCACACCAAATAGAAAAGGAGTTTTCCAAAGGTCTGGACCAGGTGGTTTTCCCCCAATGTTTGTGTTATGCTCCTATACCAATAGGTGTCATATATCATGATTGACTTGATGGGCTATGTAATATGTTCATACCTTTCCTTGTTGCAAAGGTTTTCCATATTGTCAAAAAAAATCAAAAAATTTAAAAAAATGTAAAGAGGGTATACCCTAAAAAGAAAAATCAAAGGGTGAAAAGAATAAAATGGTCAAAAAGTGAAAGAAAATGAACCCCACCAAAAGAAAGGCCAAGGAAAGTGTGCAAGTCTAAATGCCACTACTTTTTGCTCTTATGTAATAAACAAATTGTGTGCAACTTGTAACTTATGCCACAATTGGTGAACAATCAAACAGCTTAAGCTTGGCTAGTTCATTATTGAATTTTATGTTTTAGAGATAGAGAATAAAATCTGACCAAACTGTTTAATCTTGGCAGATAAGTAGATAGGTAGAGTAAATAAAGGAGCTCAACAGCTTAATTTGAGCCCTTAGATGTAATAAGGTTAGACTTAGATAGATTTCTACATGTAAAAGAAAAGAAAGTGTGATAAGGGTTTTTCAGTCTAAGTGCACCCTAATAAAGAAGAAAAAATGCTAGGTTAAAGTAGGTAGGGTAGATAGATGATGTTGCAGAATTACATGTGATGGATAATGACTCTAAATCTGTTAATCTTTACTTTCATCACAAGTGCAAGGCATACATTACACTGAAGGAATTTCAAGCAAAACAAGGTCAAATGATTAACTCCCCTTCTCATTTTTGCCTAAAAATTCACTAATTTCCCCTAAGTACTAAGGCATTTGAAATTAGAGGGGCTCAGAGCATTTCTCTGACTTCTGGAGGGACCGAACCCTCGACCCAATAATTTAAAAAGCCTAAGTACTTAAAGCCATCCATAAGTCATTCATTTACTTCCATAAGTCTTTTCCTAAGTGAAATCCTATTTTACTTAGGAAAATTACACAATATCCCATAAAAAAAACCCTTTTCTCATTTGAGCCTAAGTTAAATACAAAATCCTAATGTTTTATACTTAGCACATTTTTCATTCATTATCACATATTAAATTTTAACTTATATTATCTATTTCCCTATAACATCTACCCATTCTCGTATTACTATAACTATATAAAATCCCCAAGTTTTACATATCCCGCCCCTTGGTTAAAATATAACCATAATATAACATTAAATTTAATTAACCCCCACAGTTAATTAATAACTTTTTCGACCAATCACGTTGCTCCCGATATAATCAAATAACCTTTGATTGTATTGGGCCTGCCCTCATTAAACGACCATCACCTCGCCTCCCCGATAACCATTTGATTAAACACCCCACATCCAAAGGCCGTCGTGCATTTCGCATGGCCCTCAATGACCGAACGTTAATGTGCGATCGCAGAGCGGTTTTGTGAACAGTGCCCCGTCACGCATCGCGAAATCTATGGAATCGCTGGCTCCCGGCTAAATACTGCCCGTCCCCAAAAGCGGTGCGATATCATACTGCTTACCTCCCTCCGCATACGATGAAACGTCGTTTCCCACGCACGTCATCCGCACAAATGACAAAAACCCCCGCCAACCTTGACTTTGTTAATAAAACAAACAAAACATCATTTTCATTATTCTGTGTTGCGACTAGAGTTCCCATGCAAAGAACGTCAAAGTCAACTGTTGACGATTTCCAACCACCACCTTGCTAAGAAATTTGTAGCCAAACCAGTGCAGAACCTGTCAGCCATTGCCTGCACCTGTTTTCGCATTATTCACAGGTATTTATCCAATTTTCGTCGAAACCCTGCAAGTCTCGATTTTATACTCCTATACCACATGAAAAGATTAAAATAGAGTATAATTCAGTCTTTGTTTTACCATATAAGCTTCCATACCTGTACATTTTGCCCATTTTCCACTGAAAACCTAAATTCCTTTCTGAATCCACAAGAACCAGAAATGGAAACCCCTGTGGCTTTGACTGTTGCACCCTTGAATGCTCCCCACAAAGATTTAGACTATCTTCCTCTAGCGGATAGGGACTTCCAGATAAAATACCTCACCTTTAGCGAAAATCCCCTGAAAATCTTTTGCCAATGCAGAGATAATTACCTGAATGGCTCTGATATTTTGGACTGTGGGAATCCAATCTTCCTATGTATTTTCTACCCCCAGTTCATGTCTTTCCTGAAATAATTTATCACTGCCACGCCAATTATGACCCTAATCAACGAGCAGTTATGTCCCCAAGTCAAACCATTCTTTTTCCAATAACTGCTCAATCCATCAATGAAATGTTAAAATTTCATCCCGGTTAAACCCTGACTCCCCTTTCCATGGGAGATTTACTTGAAAAATCCACAAAATTATCCCAAGAAGAAATGAATCGCCTTTGTCAAACTTTCATGCTACAAGAACATCAACCCAAAGGCCCCCCTCCTTATGGACATACCTTTTTCACAGATATGGGCAGAATTATAGTGAATATGATATCTTTAATAATGGGATTCAACACTAGTGAGTACATTGATGAAATAACCCTAGTGTTGTTATCAATTTTTACTCTTGGACAACCCCCTGCTATCAAATATGACTTTGCCTCTTACATTGCTGACAAGATTCATGACCAGTTCATGAGATTAGAAGATGAAAGAGTTTTCAAATACTCCACTTTTATATACCATCTTATGCTCTATTATCAGTCAAAGAATTTCCCTTTCCATGTCATGAAACTTGACACCAAAGGAAATCCAAGGTCTGTAATTTTCTGGTCTGCAGTCTTCCATAGTTCCTTTGAGTCCCTTTACTCATACAATGAATTCATTGACCTATTTGTTCACCCAGCAACCACCTTATTAACAGGAGTTTCCCCTCCTAGGATTAATAGTGATATGAAGAAAATCCTCCAGCTCTCCAAGCAATACAGGATAGGTGATTGGTACCTATACAAAAATCATACAGAAATCAGGATATATGGATGTGAGCTCTGCCCATTCAAGCTAACAAAGTATGTTCCAATGAGGCTCTTTGACTTGGAATATTTCAGGCAAATGATAAATTCAGACCTGATCCATTTTTATAATGCCAAGAAGAAAGATCAGCTTAGAATCAAGAGTCAGTTAGGCCCTTTTATCTGTAATAGTAGAGATGCATGGAAAGAAGCAGAAAGAATTCTGGAAGATTATCTTAAGTTGAAAAAGAGTTTTCGGTGGGTACCATATGACCCTAACAGCTTTATATGTGATAGAAGAATGAAGAAAAAATTGTCACCATACATTCACCATAGGATTCCAGAGATTGAACAATTTGCAAACATTGATGAATGGATGGAAGGGACCCTAGTAGAAAAGGATAGTGAACAAGTCAATGTTGAGAATGTTATGAAATATCTTGAGAAAATACTTGACCTGGATTCTTTTGGGCAGGTACAAAGATCAGGGATTGGTCCCTCCTCTGCTAGAATCTCTCAGCAACTTTTACAGGAAACCAGCACACCAGCAACAACAACATCCAAAGGTAAGGAAAAAGAGACCAATACACAGGCCACAGAGCAATTCACGATGTCGGAGCAGCCTGAAACTTCCAAGGGACAGGCCCAAATGAAGACTTCTCCCACTCAGGTCAATATGGTAGAAAATCCAATCTTGCAAAATCTCCTGAATGAGGAAAGAAGTAAAAAGAGAGACAATGAAATAGCTACCCCTACCAGTATACCTTCAGAACAGCCTGGTACCAAAAGGCAAAGATTAAATCCTCTCTCAGAAGAAGAAATTGTTGAAGAAATCACTGATAGTAAGAGGAAAGAATGAGTAGACAGCCAAAAAACATTCCCAGTCAATGGGACATCTACCAACTCATAGAAAAAGGAGCTAGAAAGACAACAAAGTGCAGAGGTATCATCCTTCAAGCCACCAGTGAAGGATGCTTGGGATATCAAGAAGACATTTATAGACATAAAAGCTAGAAATGATCCATTAAGACGTCAAGTTTATAATCAATATTTGAAGATGGCCCCCACAAATCAACAAAGATTAATGTCAGCCTATGACATCAAGGAAGGTAAAATGCTAATGAGTCATTTCAAGCCTAAAGTGCAGCAGCCTCAAACAGCAGCAGACTACCTTAGAACCAAATTTGAGGTTATGGTAAAGGATATTCATCCTTTGGATCATATTGAATTACATAAACAAACTGGAGAAATGATTTATTCAACCTTGACTGGTAAGGCAATGATGGCCCAAAGGTTGCAAAATTCCTTGGATAATACATCTGCCCAACTGCATCTGGAAAAAGATTCCTCCCAGACCAAAGATAACATAATAAATTCTTTATAAGAAATAATTATTGGATTGGGTCATGATCCCAAAGATGTTAAGGCTACAAAAGCCTTAATAAAAAAGAAAGACGATGATATTGCTACCCTAAGGAAACAACTAAAGCTGCCACCTTCAAGGCATCCATAGACTGCTGAGGTCATAAAGCAAAAATCTGAATAAGAGCTAATGTATTTGCTCTTAAAACTTAATGAACAAATGAATGAGACTAAATAAGAACTTGAAAAAGCATTGAAGGACAAGTAGGGAGAGTCGACCTCTCAGCCTCCCAATGTGATACCAGTAGTCATCACAACAATTCCTTCTACACTTGGGACAACACTAGCACCAAACATCCCAGCAGCCACAACAGAAGTGGTCACAGGTACAACAAAAACAGGGTAGTCAGCAAGACTAGCACAGGGCAACACTGCCAATTTGAGCACTGAGGAACTAATAAAATAAATGGAGGAATTGAAGCTCCAAGTTACAGAACTCCAAAAAACAAAGAAACAATTTACTACCTTGGAACAAAAGTATGATCTCTCAAAGATAAATGTTGCAGAAAAAACAAGAGAGATCAACAGGTTAGAAAAATTGGTGAAAGCATTAGAAAAGGATCTCACATTGGAGAAACCTTTGAACGAAATCAATGAAATTCTTTGGGACAACATCATTCAATCAATAAATTATGTCTGGCCATCAATCCAAATAATGTATGAGAAAATTAATTTAGTTAAACTGGCTCTAGAAGAAGTTCAAAAGACAAGGGCAGAATTAATAAAAATGCCTGAAGAAGCCAACGAGCTCATACAGTTTTTAAATACCAAGAAAAATTATCAGCTTGAAGAGCTGGGCATTCAAGACAGAACAGGGAAAATTTTGGAAGTAAAAAAGGTTTTTACTAAAAGAAATCTGATGCAAAACTTAGAAAGAAGGTTCCATGACATGCAGGAAGAAATCAATGCTTTTATGAAAAAAATTGATATTTTTTAGAGTAGAGGGTTGCCAAGTCCTTTAGTTACTCATGATAAACTAATGAGCCATCAAAACTATGTTGAGAAATTGAATAAGTATGTAGACAACCAAGCAAGTTCACCGACAAGTTCATCAACAACAAAAGCATTGCCTACATGCAAAATTCTTTATGACAGTCTGGAAAACTTGTTTTATCTCGAACATGAGGTAAAGCACTTATTTCTAATTCAGCCTACATTTTTCAGATACGCAAAAACTGATGAGACCCTTAGAAAGCTTCAAAGAACCAGAATACCAGAAGCACAATGGTGGGAAGACATGTTGGACATTTTGTAAAAATATCCTTGGATGAATTTTGGTTATTTACTACAATAAGTAATGGTAAAAGGATAAACTGAGATCAAACAGGTCAAAGTGTATCAGTGCAGATAAAGAGTATCAGTAAAAATAGGGTAGCCAGCACAGAGTTACCAAAGAAGACAACAACAAGCCAAATCATAGGGCCTGCCTCCAGCACACTCACAAAAATAGGAACATCACAACATCGGTTTACCTTTTCTTTTATCTACGAGACTATCTGTCTCTATTTTCTTGTAACTTATTCACGAGTCATCCTAAAATATATCTCACTCTGTTAGGAGATATTTTTTTATAATTTTTTGTATAAATACCCCCTCAATTAGAATATTGAGGGTGGTGGATTCTTGGACTTTGTTGTAATACTGATTATTTTGGAATAAAGTGATGTTGGACAAATTTTGCATGGCTAGTTGGATGAAGAATTGATGCAAAGGACTTTTCACGGGATTCTTGAGTCAAACACTGGATTAATAAGTCTTATATACCTTATGTTTTAGAGTTTTCTTCTTTATTATACCATCGATGTTTCATATTTGAATGATAAAGAAAAATAATAATTCAGAAAGTGCTTAAGTGCAATCTGTTTTCAATCGTTGTTATTCTTAATGTTTTCTTCTGAACTAGTATGAACAGTGAATTCTTAATTGCTCTTGTTTCCTAGTTTATTCATTTTGATTATTTGGTAAGGAATTCTTAATTTCCCTTTATTAATAATCATTCAATTTCTCTCTTTTCAAATATGTTGAAGGATTCTTAATTGCCCTTCACCCATTTTGAGTCCATTCCATTTATTTCAAGCCTTTAATTTTTTCCTATTTGATTACCTTGCCCTGTGAAACCATCTCTTGTTAAGAAACCAAATCCAGTCAAGCCATATTCTTTGAATCCATTAGCCCAATGGCCTAAACTACTCAGTCCTACCCCTCTGTTATTGAATTCCACTCCCAAACACAATCAAAATTCCTAAAATTTCATAACTAGCCTAATATCTTTCAAAACAAAGCTAAAAATTAAAGAGAGAGCCCTCTCTGGGTACAGATTGGCTAGATTTTGTATCTAAAAGTTGGTTTGTGGTTACCTCGGACCCCTTTCCTCTTCCCAAAAACTTTAAGGAAAATCTGAGTGATAACATATTGGCAACTCCACTGGGGAATCAAATAATTTTCTTGTTACTATTGTTTACTTTATAAACTACAGACGGAGCCTGAAGTTAGCCAGGTAGCCTTTGAAATGCTCTTGCTTTGCAATTGCATAAGTAAATGAATGTTGTTTCGTCTATCTCCGGTCTAGTTTATGAACTGAACATCCAGTTTCAAACACTTGATCAGTTCCTCTAGTCAAATAAATCTTTAAGAAAATCTAAATCCAATATCTAAAACCTCTTAAAGAAATTGTTGAAGTTGTATTGTTAAATCCATTTAAAAAAACAAAAAACAAAAAAAGTCACCTAGAGACCTGGCTTCAGAAAGGAATCATTACACCAGGGCTAATCCTGATCCAAATCCACCGCCTGTGTTTGAAAATCCTAATTTGATCCCCATAATTCTTAGGAGACATGAGAGCCAAGAGAGTTCTGCTAGTTCTCGGCCTCTCTATAGATCAATATCCTGTCCTATGAAGTGGATTTAGCTTGAGGACGAACCCTTTGATGAGCAATTTGAAACCTCTTTATTTGTAACTTTTTCTGAATCTGATTTGGCCCACTTGGTTCAAGACCCAGTATTTATTGAAGATTTACAACTTGAATTTGTTACTTCACATCTTGAAAAACATTTGCGTAACTCCGTACAATCTGAGCTTTCCTCTGAAACAACACTAAATATTTTTGTGATCACTTCAGCCTCTCCAAGTTCATCAACATTTCCTCAAACATCTCAACCTCAAACCACCCCTTCTACCCCTCCATCCACCACTCCCAGATCAACCTCGTCTGTTGTTTCATCACTACCTACTGCAATGGCGAACATATATGCTCCTTGGTATTACCGTCCAATCCAGGGGTTATGCCCCAAGACTACCAAAGTAAAATTACTCCATTTGATGGTTCTGGTACCTACACTGCACACCAGCATACTAAAAAAATGACCGATTATTTTGAAATATATGAAGTAGATGCAGATGATGTAATAATGAGAATATTTGTTCAAAGTCTTACTGGAGAAGTTAGAACCTGGTTTAGAGCCCTTCCTGCAAACAGTATCAATGACCCAGAAGCTCTTTATAGAACATTTTTAAACAGATGGGAAAAGAAGAAAGATCATCTCCAAATCTTATCAGAATATGAAAACCTGAAGAGAGGAACACAAGAAACTGTGCAGATTACTACACTAGGTTCAATAATGTTTACAATGATATCCCCCAAAACCTCAGACCTCCTCCAGATTTAGCATTAATCAAATTCCCTAATGGATTTGATTCTGATATGGCGTACCAGCTTAGGGAAAGAGCTCCTCGGACTTTAGAATATATGCAAATTATAGCTGTCAGTGTTGAAGCCAACCTGATATCCAAACGAACTAAAGCCAGAAGTGAAAGAAGGATACCATTAAAAGAAGAACCCTCGCCATTTGAACAGAAATTGGATGCTATTATTAAAGGGATGGAAAGGCTAGGAGATAGAGTAGAAACAATTGAAAGGAAATCTCCCTGGGATGGTCAAACGAGAAATACTGGGAGAAATCCAAATTTCAGAAAGAACCAAAACCAAAACACTGGAAAGACTAGTCCTGACCAAAACATTAGGCCCCCATTTCAAGAAAATTATGTTGAAGCCTCAAATTCTGATGAACCAACAGAAGATACTCAAATAAACAACTTAACGGGACTCAATAATGAACAACAATTTTTCTTGACCCAAGAAGATCAAGAAGCTCACATTCTCAAACAATTTCAAACTCAGCCAGGTGAATCATTTGACTTCAAGGAGGGATATGATACAGCCATTTATGAAGTCCACAAGCAATATAATCTGAGGAGCAGAAGAATTGATGTCCCTGAAACCAATAAACAGAAAGCTACAAAACAACCCCTTAAAGGTAAAACCAATACTACCCCTGTACATATTCTTTCTAGATCAGATCCTAATCCTGCTAATCCAATTATTGAAGATGTATCCAATAATCAACCTAATAACAAACAAATTTCCAATACTCTTCCTCCCAAAGGAAATGTAGAGGAACCTCAAGAAGTTGATTCGGAAACAACCTCAGCCCACAACCCCACTACTGAAAAGGAAAAAAATACAGAAAATACAGAAGATAAAGAGAATCCAACTCTCTGAAATACAAGAACTCAGTCTGAAAAACCTTTTAATCTGGAGGCTGAAGTAGGAAAATTAAAAATAGTTGTTCCATTTTCTGAATTAGCTAAACATGATGTCTATCAAAGTCAAATCAATAGATCACTCAAGATCACTGGAAGTGAAGACTCAGTAAACTTTTTTGGTGACCAAACTAAATTACTCTTTGGCCCTGAAGTAAATGGAAAACCAATAAATGGAGTAACTCCTCCATTTTGTGTAAGTTTAAACATACATGATAAAATACTTCATAATGCCATGTTGGATTCCGGGGCATCTCACAACCTAATGCCCAAATCTGTAATGGAGATATTAAACCTAGATATCACTAGGCCATACAAAGACTTCTTTTCTTTTGATTCAAGTCAGGTGAGATGTTTAGGATTAATCAAAGACTTGTGTGTTTCATTGGTTCAATACCCTGCAAAAACAATCTTGATGGACATAGTAGTAGCAAATATTCCTCCAAAGTATGGCATGTTGTTGTCCAGATCTTGGGGTGAAAATCTTTAAGGATATCTTCAATTGGACATGTCATACGCTACTATTTCAGTGTTTGACCAACCTAAGAAACTATACAGAGAAACTTTAATGAAATATGTAGCTAGTAGTATGGAGAAACCCGAAAATTTCCCCATCTACTCAGTACACTCTGATATGGATTCATTTATTCTTTATAATGCTGAAATTGATCCTCCCACTGAATTAGAAGTTCTAGCAGTAGAACAAAAAGAAATTACAAATGGAAAATCTAGTGTTCAAATCCAGGAAATCTATGAGAACAATGAAACATCAAATACCCAAGAGAAACCAGAAGAAAGTAAAAAACTAGATCTCACTGTTAAAAAAGTTGCTGAAACTCCTGATACCAATTATGAACATGAAATTATTTAGCACTTAGAATTTGATGGTTCAGTTAACAAATTAGGAGCCGGAGTAGGAGTTTGGGTGCACAACCTTGAAAATGATCATGCTGAAGGCCATGCCTATAGATTAAACTTTAAGTGCACCAATAATATGGCAGAATATGAAGCTCTTTTGTTAGGTCTTAAACTTGTCAAAAGATTAGGGGCAATTAGAGTATCTGTCATAGGAGATTCTGATTTAATCATTCAACAGATCAAAGGACACTATCTAACAAATGATCCCAGACTGAGAGAATATAGAGGAACAGTTGTAGAGATACTCAATACTTTTCTACAAGCTCAGCTTGCTAAAATCCCAAGAAAACAAAACTTACACGCCCATAGTCTGGCAATGTTTGCCAGCACCTGTAAATTACCATTCGAACCTAATCATCAGTTCACAGCTGAGATTAGACACAGAACAGCCATACCTGACAATTTTAAGAACTGGCAATTGTTTGCAAGTGATGAGCAGATTAACAATTTCTTGACTTTAGAGAAAGAATTTTCTAACAGTAACATAGATGTAGATATAGTTATTGAATTTGATTAAACAAATGAGCTAGAAACATACATTTCAGAAGAAAGTGCAATTCAAATGCTTCATCCAACCAATTTCACCAAAAAATAAATGCAAGACCTTAAACAAATGGATATTGATGAGATTACTGAAGAAGAATCTGAGGTCATTAATTTAAAAGACAATCATTTTCCTAAAGGATTAACTCCTCTGGAAGATCGCTTTGATTCTAATGATATTCCAAAGAAACCTAAGATGGAACCATTAAAAGCAGCTATTGAGGAATATAACTTGGGGACTGAAGAAAATCCAAAAATGATAAAGTTATCTAAATCTTTGCCCCCTGATCAAAAACTAAAATATCTTGAATTAGTGAGAGAATTCCAGGATGTCTTTTCCTGGAGCTATGAAGACTTGAAATCATATGACACCTCTATAATTCAGCATACAATACCTTTGAAAGAAAATCAGAAACCATTTAAACAAAAACTCAAAATAATTAACCCTGTACTGCTGCCCTTAATTGAAAAAGAAATCAAACGTATGTATGAAGCAGGGATAATTACCCTTTACCCAATATGGATCACATTTTACAAAGGGTAGTAGGTGCTTCTAGGATTTCACTTCTAGATGGATTCTTAGGATATAACCAGATTCTGGTTCATCCTGTTGACCAGGAAAAAAAAGCTTTCACAACACCATGGGGCACATTGAAGTATGTTAAAATGCCATTTGGACTTAAAAATGTAGGAGCAACCTTCCAAAGAGCAATGGACATAGCATTCGCAAAATAAATTCATGATTTTATTGTTATATATCTGGATGACTTAATTGTTTTTTCTAAATCAGATCAGCAGCATTTGGATCATCTCAGAAAAGTATTCCTAAAATGCAGAAAATATGGTATCTCTTCGAATCAAAAGAAGTCCTTGTTTGGTCTAGAGGAAGGTAAACTCTTGGGCCATATCATCTCCAAAGATGGTATTAGAATTGATCCTGCTAGAATAGAATCTATACTGCAAATACCTCACCCTAGAAATGTCAAAGAACTTCAAGATTTTCTAGGAAAAATAATTTTTTTGAGAAGATTCATATCTAGCTTAGCTGAACTAATTAGATTGCTTAATAATATGTTAAAAAAGGACTCATGTATTAAATGGACAGTAGAAGCCAAACAAGCATTTGAAGAAATTAAAATGGCTTTAACCAGAACACCGGTCCTTACAAGTCCACAGTTTGATAGAGACTTCATAATATTTTCATTTGCATCAGAACACACTATAGCAACTGTTTTATTACAAAAGGATGATCAAGGATGTGAGAAACCCATAGCTTTTTTTAGTAAAGCACTAAGGGATGCATCATTAAAATACAACATCATGGAAAAAAAAGCTCTTGCACTTGTAAAAGCCATTAAAGACTTTAGGGTCTATATATTGTACTCCCATGTGATAGCCTATGTACCAAATGCTGTTGTCAAAGACATCTTAACCCAAGATGGGATTGAGGGAAAAAGAGGTAAATGGATTGCTACCATTTTAGAGTATGATATTGAAATAAAACCTACAAAGCTTATAAAAGGACAGGGATTGGCCAAGCTCATGACAGAAACAAATTGTCAAGCCCTAGACATTAATGAACTGGATAACGAACAGGAGATGGCGACTCCAAAAATCAGTCAGGCCTTCTTAGATTCACCTTGGTATGCTGATATAATTTATGTACTATTAAACCTGCAAGCTCCTCCAGGGTTATCCAGAACAAAGAAAAGGTTTTTAAAGATGACATCTTCAAAGTTTTGTATTTTAGATAATGCTCTTTTTTGGAAAAATCATGAAGGTATTCTATTGAATTGTTTATTAAAAGAAGAAGCTAACAAGGCTCTCCAAGAATTTCATGCAGGAGACTGTCGTGGACACCTTTACTGGAAATCAACTGCAGACAAGATCCTAAGGGCTGGATTTTATTGGCCAACCTTGTTCACTGATGTAAAGAAATTTGTCACTGCTTGCCATAAATGTCAAATTTTTGAAGGCAAGAGAAAACTATTACCTTTACCCCTGAAACCAATTTCCACTGAAAAACCCTTCCAACAATGGGGCCTAGACTTCATTGGAGAAATCCATCCTCCCTCTTCTGGCCAACACAAATGGATCCTCACTGCCACGGACTATTTCACCAAATGGATATAAGCTATTCCTTCCAGACAAGCCAATGACACCGTGATCATAGGATTCTTAGAAACCAACATATTATCTAGATTTGGCTGTCCTGATAAAATCATAACTGATAATGCTGCTGCCTTTAAATCCAAGAAGATGATAAGTTTTTGTACATCCTACATCCTATTACCCTCAAGGTAATGGACTGGCTGAGTCCTCCAACAAGAGCCTCATTAATATTATTAAAAAATTATTGGAGGAAAACAAGAAAAATTGGCACACGAAACTTACAAATGCACTATGGGCAGACAGACTCGCCACCAAAAAATCTATTGGGACCAATCCTTATGAGTTAGTCTATGGCATGGAGGTTGTATTTCCTTCATCTTTAGGAGTTCCTGTAATAAAATTACTTCAAGAAGCTCAAGTTGAACCTAATGATATTCAAAGGAGGATAAACCAGACCATCAATCTGTAGCAGACCAGAGAGGAAGTATATCAAAGATCCCAAGTGTTGCAGGAGAAGCTTAAGAAGATATTTGATAAAAGAACCCAGGCAGAATATTTCTACCTTGGAGACAAAGTGTTAAGATGGGATTCCAGAAGAGAGGATAAGGGAAAACATGGGAAGTTTGACTTCCTGTGGAAAGGACCTTCTATTATCTATGCTTTACAAGGAAACAATACATATCATTTAAAAAACTTGGATGGTACAGAAACAAAAGATGGGCCAGTTAATGGTCGAATGTTGAAACATTACTTTGATCCTACTTACTAATGTATCTTGATTTTTAACATGTACATACTATATACTTGTGATGTCATAGTTTTGATTGGATAGTAACTTGCTGGAGTTGAAGCCCGAAGAGAAGGCCCTAAGCTTCAGAAGTGTCACTGTCATACATACAATACAACAACAAGCAGAAGAAATTTCCATAGTTTAGCCAAACTCATTCTGAGGCCAACTGACCTGCTGTTCTTGACTTTTCACCCGGAAAATCCATTCCCAAGTGGAGCCAGTGTTATGCTCCTATACCAATAGGTGTCATATATCATGATTGACTTGATGGGCTATGTAATATGTTCATACCTTTCCTTGTTGCAAAGGTTTTTCATATTGTCAAAAAAATCAAATTTGTTTTAAAAAATGTAAAGAGGGTATACCCTAAAAGAAAAATCAAAGGGTGAAAAGAATAAAATGGCCAAAAAGTGAAAGAAAATGAACCCCACCAAAAGAAAGGCCAAGGAAAGTGTGCAAGTCTAAATTCCACTACTTTTTTCTCTTATGTAATAAACAAATAGTGTGCAACTTGTAACTTATGCCACAATTGGTGAACAATCAAACAGTTTAAACTTGGCTAGTTCATGTTTGAATTTTATGTTTTAGAGATAGAGAATAAATTTTGACCAAACTGTTTAACCTTGGCAGATAAGTAGATAGGTAGAGTAAATAAAAGGAGCTCAACAGCTTAATCGGAGCCCTTGGATGTAATAGGGTTAGACTTATAGATTTTTACATGTAAAAGAAAAGAAAGTGTGATAAGGGTTTTCCAGTCTAAGTGCACCCTATTAAAAAAGAAAAAATGCTAGGTTAAAATGGGTAGGGTAGGTAGATGATGTTGCAGAATTACATGTGATGGATATTGAATTTAAATGTGTTAATCTTTACTTTCATCACAAGTGCAAGGCAGACATTACACTGAAGGAATTTCAAGCAAAACAAGGTCAAATGATTAACTTCCCTTCTCATTTCTCCCTAAAAAATTTCACTAATTTCCCCTAAGTACCAAGGCATTTGAAAATTAGAGGGGCTCAGAGTATTTCTCTGACTTCTGGAGGGACCGAACCCTCAACCCAATAATTTAAAAAGCCTAAGTACTTAAAGCCATCCATAAGTCATTCATTTACTTTCATAAGTCTTTTCCTACGTAAAATCCTATTTTACTTAGGAAAATTACGCAATATCCCATAAAAACCCTTTTTTCATTCAAGCCTAAGTTAAATACACAATCATAATGTTTTTATACTTAGCGCTTTTCATTCATTATCACATATTAACTTTTAACTTATATTATTTAAGTCCCCTATAAAAATTTACCTTTTCCCGTATTACTATAACTATATAAAATCCCCAAGTTTTACATATCCCGCCCCTTGGTTAAAATATAACCATAATATAAATTTAATAAGGATTAATTAACCCCCATGGTTAATTAATAACTTTCTCGACCAATCATGTTGCTCCAGATATAATTAAATAACTTTTGATTGTATTGGGCCCGTCCTCATTAAACGTCCGTCAACTCGCCTCCCCGATAACCATCTGATCAAGCACCACACATTCAAAGGTTGTCGTGCATTTCTCATGGCCCTCCATGACCGAACGATAACATGTGATCGCGGAGTGGTTTTGTAAACAGTGTTCTGCCACGCGTCGAAAATCTTGTCGAATCGCTGCCTTCCGGCTAAATACCGCCCGTCCCCAAAAGCGGTGTGATATCATACCGCTTACCACCCTCTGCATACGACGAAACGTCATTTCTCGGACACGTCATCCACCCAAATGAAAAAAACCCCCGCCAACTTTGACTTTGTTAATAAAACAAACAAAACATCATTTTTATCATTCTATACTGCGACCAGTGTTCCCATGCAAAGAATTTATGTCAAAGTCAACTGTCAACGATTTCCAACCACCACCTTGCTAAGAAATTTGCAGCCAAACCAGTGCAGAACCTATCAGCCATTTCCTGCACCTGTTTTCACATTATTCACATGTATTTATCCAATTTCCACTGAAACCCTGCAAGTCTTGGTTTTACACTCTAATTCCACAGAAAAAGATTAAAATTGAGTATAATTCAGTCTTTGTTTTACCATATAAGCTCCCAGACCTGTACATTTTTTCCATTTTCCACTGAAAACCTAAATTCCTTTCTGAATCCACAAGAACCAGAAATGGAAACCCCTGTGGCTTTGACCGTTGCACCCCTGAATGCTCCCCACAAAGATTTAGACTATCTGCCTCTAGCGGATAGGGACTTCCAGATAAAAGACCTCACCTTTAGCGAAAATCCCCTGAAAATATTTTGCCAATGCAGAGATAATTACTTGAATGGCTCTGATATTTTTGGACTGTGGGAATCCAATCTTCCCATGTATTTTATACCCTCAGTTCATGTCTTTCCTGAAATAATTTATCACTACCACACCAATTATGACCCTAATCAATGAGCAGTTATGTGCCCAAGTCAAACCATTCTTTTTCCAATAACTTCTCAATCCATCAATGAAATGTTACAATTTCATCCCGATCAAACCCTGACTCCCCTTTCCATGGGAGATTTACTTGAAAAATCCACAAAATTATCCCAAGAAGAAATGAATCGCCTTTGTCAAAATTTCATGCTACAAGAACATCAACCCAAAGGCCCCCCTCCTTATGGACATACCTTTTTCACAGAGATGGGAAAAATTATAGTGAATATGATATCTTTAATAATGGGATTCAACACTAGTGAGTACGTTGATGAAATAACCCTAGTGTTGTTATCAATTTTTACTCTTGGACAACCCCCTTTTGTCAAATATGACTTTGCCTCTTACATTGCTGACAAGATTAATGACCAATTCATGAGATTAGAAGATGAAAGAGTTTTCAAATACTCCACTTTTATATACCATCTTATGCTCTATTATCAATCAGAGAATTTCCCCTTCCCTATCATGAAACTTGACACCAAAGGAAATCCAAGGTCTGTAATTTTCTAGTCTGCAGTCTTCCATAGTTCCTTTGAGTCCCCTTACTCATACAATGAATTCATTGACCTATTTGTTCACCCATAAACCACCTTATTAACAGGAGTTTCCCCTCCTAGGATTAATAGTGATATGAAGAAAATCCTCCAGCTCTCCAAGCAATACAGGATAGGTGATTGGTACCTATACAAAAATCATACAGAAATCATGATATATGGATGTGAGCTCTGCCCTTTCAAGCTACCAAAGTATGTTCCAATGAGGCTCTTTGCCTTGGAATATTTCAAGCAAATGATAAATTCAAACCTGGTCCATTTTTATAATTCCAAGAAGAAAGCTTAGCTTAGAATCAAAAGTCAGTTAGGCCCTTTTATCTGTAATAGTAGAGATGCATGGAAAGAAGCAGAAAGAATTCTGGAAGATTATCTTAAGTTGCAAAAGAGTTTTTGGTGGGTACCATATGACCCTAACAACTTTATATGTGATAGAAGAATGAAGAACAAATTGTCACCATACATTCACCATAGGATTCTAGAGATTGAACAATTTGCAAACATTGATGAATGGATGGAAGGGACCCTAGTAGAAAAGGATAGTGAACAAGTCAATGTTGAGAATGTTATGAAATATATTGAGAAAGTACTTGACCTAGATTCTTTTGGGCAGGTACAAAGATCAGGGATTGGTCCCTCCTCTGCTAGAATCTCTCAGCAGCTTTTACAGGAAACCAGCACACCAGCAACAACAACATCCAAAGGTAAGGAAAAAGAGACCAATACACAGGCCACAGAGCAATTCACGATGTCGGAGCAACCTGAAACTTCCAAGGGACAAGCCCAAATGCAAACTTCTCCCTCTCAGGTCAATATGGCAGAAAATCCAATCTTGCAAACTCCCCTGAATGAGGAAAGAAGTAAAAAGAGAGACAGTGAAATAACTACCCCTACCAGTGGACCTTCAGAACAGCCTAGTACCAAAAGGAAAAGATTAAATCCTCTCTCAGAAGAAGAAATTGTTGAAGAAATCACTGATAGTAAGAGGAAAGAAGGAGTAGACAGCCAAAAAACATTCCCAGTCAGTGGGACATCTACCAACTCACAGAAAAAGGAGCTAGAAAGACAACAAAGTGCAGAGGTATCATCCTTCAGGCCACCAGTGAAGGATGCTTGGGATATCAAGAAGACATTTATAGACATAAAATCTAGAAATGATCCATTAAGACTTCAAGTTTATAATCAATATTTGAAGATGCCCCCCACAAATCAACACAGATTAATGTCAGCCTATGACATCAAGGAAGGTAAAATTATAATGATTCATTTCAAGCCTAAAGTGCAGCAACCTCAAATAGTAGCAGACTACCTTAGAACCAAATCTAAGGTTATGGTAAAGGATATTCATCCTTTGGATCAGATTGAATTACATAAAAAAACTGGAGAAATGATTTATTCAACCTTGACTGGTAAGGCAATGATGACCCAAAGGTTGCAGAATTCCTTGGATAATACATCTGCCCAACTGCATCTGGAAAAAGCTTCCTCCCAGACCAAAGATAACATAATAAAGTCTTTAGAAGAAATAATTATTGGATTGGGTCATGATCCCAAAGATGTTAAGGCTACAGAAGCCTTAATAAAAAAGAAATACGATGATATTGTTGCCCTAAGGAAACAACTAAAGTTTCCACCTTCAAGGCATCCACAGACTGTTGAGGTCATAAAGCAAAAATCTGAAGAAGAGCTAATGGATTTTCTCTTAAAACTTAATGAACAACTGAATGAGACTGAACAAGAACTTGAAAAATCATTGAAGGACAAGTAGCGAGAGTCGACCTCTCAGCCTCCCAATGTGATTCCAGTAGTCATAACAACAATTCCTTCTACACTTGGGACAACACTAGCACCAAACATCCTAGCATCCACAACAGAAGTTGTCACAGGTACAACAACAACAGGGCAGTCAGCAGGACTAGCACAGGGCAGCACGGCCAATTTGAGCACTAAGGAACTAATAAAATCAATGGAGGAATTGAAGCTCCAAGTTACAGAACTCCAAAAAACAAAGGAACAATTTACTACCTTGGAACAAAAGTATATCTCTCAAAGATAAATGTTGCAGAAAAAACAAGAGAGATCAACAGGTTAGAAAAATTGGTGAAAGCATTAGAAAAGAATCTCACATTGGAGAAACCTTTGAACAAAATCAAGGAAATTCTTTGGGACAACATCGTTCAATCAATAAATGATGTCTGGCCATCAATCCAAATAATGTATGAGAAAATTGATTTAGTTAAACTGGCTCTAGAAGAAGTTCAAAAGACAAGGGAAGAATTAGGAAAAATGCCTGAAGAAGCCAACAAGCTCATACAGTTTTTAAATACCAAGAACAAATATCAGCTTGAAGAGCTGGGCATTCAAGATAGAACAAGGACAATTTTGGAAGTAAAAAAGGTTTTTACTAAAAGAACTCTGATGCAAAACTTAGAAAGAAGATGCCATGATATGTAGGAAGAAATCTATGCTTTTATGAAAAAAATTGATATTTTGCAGAGTAGAGGGTTTCCAAGTCCTTTAGTTACTCATGATAAACTAATGAGCCATCAAAACTATGTGGAGAAATTGAATAAGTATGCAGAAAAACATGCAAGTCCATTGACAAGTTCATCAGCAGCAAAAGCGTTGCCTACAGGCAAAATTATTTATGACAGTCTGGAAAACTTGTTATCTTGTTTTATGTCAAACATGAGGTAAAGCACTTATTTCCAATTCAGCCTACCTTTTTTAGATACACAGAAACTGATGACACCCAGAGAAAGCTTCAAAGAACTAGAATACCAGAAGCGCAATGGTGGGAAGACATGTTGGACATTTTGGAAAATTATCCTTGGATAATTTTTGGTTATTTACTACAGTAAGTAATAGGTAAAAGGATAAACACAGATCAAACAGGTCAAAGTGTATGAGTGCAAGTAAAGAGTATCAATAAAAACGGGTTAGTCAACACAGAGTTACCAAAGAAGATAGCAGCAAGCCAAATCATAGGGCCTGCCTCCAGCACACTCACAAAAATAGGGACAATTTTGGAAGTAAAAAAGGTTTTTACTAAAAGAACTCTGATGCAAAACTTAGAAAGAAGATGCCATGATATGCAGGAAGAAATCAGTGCTTTTATGAAAACATTTGATATTTTGCAGAGTAGAGGGTTTCCAAGTCCTTTAGTTACTCATGATAAACTAATGAGTCATCAAAACTATGTTGAGAAATTGAATACATACAGAAACATGCAAGTCCACGAGATGTCTATCAAGCATAAATTGCGGTTTCACAGAAAATTATTTATGACAGTATGGAAAACTTGTTTTTATCTCGAACATGAGGTAAAGCACTTATTTCCAATTCAGCCTACCTTTTTCAGATACACAGAAACTAATGAGACCCTAAGAAAGCTTCAAAGAACCAGAATACCAGAAGCAAAATGGTGGGAAGACATGTTGGACATTTTGTAAAAATATCCTTGGATGAATTTTGGTTATTTACTACAATAAGTAATGGTAAAAGGATAAAATGAGATCAAACAGGTCAAAGTGTATCAGTGCAGATAAACAGTATCTGTAAAAATAGGGTAGCCAACACAGAGTTACCAAAGAAGATAGCAGCAAGCCAAATCATAGGGCCTGCCTCCAGCACACTCACAAAAATAGGAACAGCACAACATCGGTTTACCTTTTCTCCTATCTACGAGACTATCTGTCTCTATTTTCTTGTAACTTATTCATGAGTCATCCTTAAATATATCTCACTCTGTTAGGAGATATTTTTTTATAATTTTTTGTATAAATACCCCCTCAATTAGAATATTGAGGGTGGTGGATTCTTGGACTTTGTTGTAATACTGATTATTTTGGAATAAAGTGCTGTTGGACAAATTTTGCATGGCTAGCTGGATGAAGAATTGATGCAAAGGACTTTTCACGGGATTCTTGAGTCAAACACTGGATCAATAAGTCTTCTATACCTTATGTTTTAGAGTTTTCTTGTTTATTATACCATCTATGTTTCATATCTGAATGATAACGAAAAAGAATAATTCAGAAAGTGCTTAAGTGCAATCTGTTTTCAATCGTTGTTATTCTTAATGTTTTCTTCTGAACTAGTATGAACAGTGAATTCTTAATTGCTCCTGTTTCCTAGTTTATTCATTTTTATTATTTGGTAAAGAATTCTTAATTGCCCTTTATTAATAATCATTCAATTTCTCTCTTTTCAAATAGGTTGAAGGATTCTTAATTGCCCTTCACCCATTTTGAGTCCATTCCATTTATTTCAAGCCTTTAATTGTTCCCTATTTGATTACCTTGCCATGTGAAACCATCTCTTGTTAATAAACCAAATCCAGTTAAGCCATCTTCTTTGACTCCATTAGCCCAATGGCCTAAACTACTCAGTCCTACCCCTCTGTTATTGAATTCCACCCCCAAACACAATCAAAATTCCTAAACTTTCATAACTAGCCTAATATATTTCAAAACAAAGTTAAAAATTAAAGAGAGAGCCCTCTCTGGGTATAGATTGGCTAGATTCTGTATCTAAAAGCTGGTTTGTGGTTACCTCAGACCCCTTTCCTCTTCCCAAAAAATTCAAGGAAAATATGAGTGATAACAGTTTGAAGCAACGATTTTCGAGGCTTAAACAGACAGGTACAATAATAACAATAAGGGGGGCTGCAATAAAATAATAAGGGACTACACTATTAATATAGGGACTTAACATTGACTGATATGGACTACAAGATTTTTGATCCAGTGGTAGAATTTAACCTTTTAGAAATACATAATTGGTGCTATGATTAATACTTGGACAAAGATGAAATGCCTATTTCGGAGACTCATTTGCCCAAATATGTAGTTCCATTGACCCACCCTAGACAGGAACTTGTTAGATTATGTCAAAAACATTATGAGCTAGACTAAAGGGCCATTATTAATGCTGACAGAGAAATCCTTTTTACCATCACAACAAAGTCCATAAATCAAATGCTGCAATTACAGTCTGATCCCCAATCAATCCCCCTATCTATAGAAGCTTTGACCTAGTTGTACTTAGGCCCGGATTTCCCAAATAATTTTATGATATTTCAAAACTTTTTTCCTTCCCATGTTGACATTCCTAAGTTGAACCCTCCTTATTCCACTGCCAAATTTCCTGAAGGGTCTAGACATATTATCTCAATGCTATATTTTATATTGGGATACTTTACAGATGGATTCACTGATGAATCCATTCTTGGCTTTCTATCCACCTTATCTCCAGGCCAACCTCCAACAATCATTTTTTATTATGCCAGATTCATAGCAGACAGTATTCATCATCAACTGACCAAACTACCCACTGAAGGCGTTTTCAGATACTCATCTTACTTGTTTCACTTATTTTTATTCTTCCAAGCTGATAATTTTCCAATTGCATTGCAAAATATGGACTTGGAGGGTAAACCTTTATCCATTATCTTCTGGACTTCCTTGCTCAGGAAAGAGGGTAGTGAGTTCACCTACACATATTTTTCAGACCTCTTTCTACATCCAGCAATGAACATTTTGTACAAAGCAAAGCAGCCCAGAGTCAATGAAGAAATGAAAAGAATCTTGCAACTATTAGAACATAATAAAATGGGAGACTAGTTTCTTTATGAAAAGCATGCAGAGATAAGAATTTTTGGATCCAACTTATTACGTTATAAGTTGCCAAAATATATGAGCATGAGAATTTTTGCATTGGAATATTTAAAACAAATTCTCAATTTTGATTCTATTAACTTCTTAGCTGCCAGGAAAAAGACTCAATTAAAGCTAAATATTTAGATTGGTCCTTTCATCATAAACAACAGAGAGGTAGAAAAAGAAATCACAAAGAAACTAGTAGAGTATAAATTTCAAGAAATTTTTCCATGGAACTATGATCTTCAAGGGATCCTGAGCAATTTAAGGGTAAAATTTAAACTAGCACCCTTCATACATGAGCTTAAACCAGAGATTGAGAATTTTTCCAATCAAGCAAAATGGGTGGAGAACACACTGACAGATACAACTACTAATACAGAGACAACAGGAAAAATGGTTACAACACAAGCCTTTGAAGTTGTAAAGCAGCCAGATACTTTGGTCAAAAGAGGCAGGGAAGAAGGAGCATAGAAAATAGAAACAACTTCAGAAACTAAATTCAAACTGGTTTATAATAAAAGGCTTAAATTCAATTCAATTTGGAAAGAAAAGGTAATTGACATTGAAGATACAAATGAGCCAGAGGTAAATAATGAAGCAGCTACAATGATAATAAATGAAACTCTTGCAGAGATTGAAAAAGAGCAAAAAATAGGTAAAAATGATACTCAAATGATTGAAAAGCCACAAAATATGGAGGCCTTTTCCTCACAAACAGCTGAGGAAAAATATTTAGATATCAAAGAGAAATATAAGCAGATAAAGCAGAAGAATGAGGAAATTAAATCAGAGATATATTCTCAATTCCTCAAACAAAAACCTGGGAATCAAAATAGGCTACTGACAACCTTTGATTATTCTACAAACAAGATGATTATGTCATTTTTGCAACCAAATACTTCAGCACCAAAGACAGTGGCAGATTATAAAAAGGTGGAGTTTGAAGTAGACACTAAAAATGTTCATGAGCTGGACCAAATTGAATTTCATAGACATAGCTCTGAAATTTTATATTCCACAGTGGTGAAAAAGGAAATGAGTGCTACCAAGTTGCAGAATACTATTCTTAATATGTAGGATCAAATGAAGTTAGACAAGGGATCTTTGTATGCAAAGGACCTAAGGATTAAAGCCTTAGAGTATTTAGTTTTACAGGTGGGATATGATCACTCAAATATTCAAGAAACATATTTGTTGTTAAGAAAAAGAATGATGATATTGCAGCTTTGAGGAAACAACTTAAGCTTCCTCAAAGTGAACATCCAAAAACCAAAGAAATACTTCAAGAGCAAAGTGAAAAAGAAGAGATGATGAAGCTCATCCTCAAATTAACTGCTCAGATCAAAGAAATGGAATCCCAAATGGACCAGCTTGTCCAAGAGAAGGAAACTGTGAAAGAAAATAACACTCCTATCATGCCTTCAGTTATACCAGTGATTACCACAATAGTGGCTTCCACATTAGGAGAAAAACTAGCACCAAAAGAACCACTGGCAATTGCAGTGCCAGTGAGTTCAACTACTACTTCAGCCACAGATTCTTCTACAACACAGGTTCAAAAAATAGATGGAGCAGGTCAGATTGTACGAGCTATGGAGGAATTGTCTTTGAAAACTAATGAAATCAACAACCTAAAGAAGATGATTGATAATCTTGAAGCCACAAATAAGTTAGCTTTGATAAATGCTAAAACTCATGAACAGAAGGCAATTAGACTTGGAGAACAAATCAAGGGCTTACAAAAAGAGCTAAATTTCACTGAGCAAATTTCATTTGTAAAAAATCATCTATGGACAAACATAACTGAAGCCATTCACACTCAATGGCCTTCAATTCAAGTTATATATGAGCAGAGAGACTTATTATTAGCAGCTCAGGTAGAGATTCAAAAGATCAATGATGAGTTAGATGATAAGCCAACTCAGGCTTTAAAACTCATCACATTCTTGAACAGCAAGAACAGAGCAAAATTGAAGGAATTACAAGTATTATATAGAATATAAACAATTTTACAGATTAAAAAGGTGGTAACCAAGAAAAATTTGATGAACTACCTGGAAGAAAAATGTGAATCAATGAACATTGCCATAACAAAGTTTATGTTAAAATACACAAACTTAAGAGAGAGGGGCTTGCCATACATCCATGTCTTTAATGAAAAACTGATGCCCCACAAGGATTATGATAGAAAGATTAGGGAATTTTCCAAGGAGAAAGTCAGTAAACCATTATCACGGGGCACTCCCACGGGAAAAGTCCTCCTTCAGCACTTTGAAGATTTGTTCTTTCTACAACATGAGATTAAACATCTCTTTGTGTTTAAGCCCACTTTTTCTAAATACACGAACGCTGATGAGAATTTTAGAAAGCTAAATAATGTCAAAATTCCCAATGAAGAACAGTGGAAAACATTTATATATTTAATGTAACAATGAGAGGTAAAATAGTGAAGAAAATTACCTTGAAAAACAGTAAAAAAGAAACAATGAAATAAAAGGACAGTCTACTGATTTTTACTACAAAAAGATATATTTTTACAACAGTAAACAGTGGAAATATCAGTGAAAAGTGTATCAGCGTTAAAGAGTATCAGATGAAAGAGTATCAGCTAAGGTAACTCAAATGAAGATATTTTCTAGCAGCCAGCAAAGCAGGACAACTAATCACTAAAATCTCCTTGATTAGATAAAGTAGTTCTATTTATTTTGGATAAGAGGACAACTTGCTAATTTGTTAACCAGTTGTACCTCTTATATTGTAAAGATATTTTTTATTTCCTAAAGATATTCCTAGATGTCTCCTAGGATATTTGTAACTACATTTTGTATAAATACTTCTACATTAGAAGTATTCAGTGTGGAATAAAATTGTTGGACTTACTATAGACTTTTTGCTGAACATTGGAGGCTATTGTGTGTTGATTTCGAAGTAGCAGATTGGACAAAGCTAAACTAGCATCATAATTCAGGATCCTTGTGATAAGCTGATGAGTGAAGTACTTCCTTCTTGTCATTGTTTTCTTTTCTGAGTTTCATGCAATTCATTATATGTTTGTTCTATCCAAAGGTGTAACTAGGAATAATATTACTACAGGTTAGTCTAGTGCTCCTTGTTTTTAACTAGTTACCATTTTAATGTTTTCTACTGATTTTCAGTGTTAGGAATCCTTGATTTCTCCTACTCCTGTTTGAAACCTGCCTCCTTCTTCCATTTTTGGGATCAAAGGATCCTTCATTGCCCTTTATCCCGATCATACCATTTCACCAAAAAACACTTTCCCAAATCTCTGAGGGTTATCTATCTTGCCTTGAATACATTTTTACCTTTTTGGTCTTGACTTCTAGTGCTGCTAGTTAGATTTAGACTCCATAGCCCAATGGACAAGTTGATTTCTCTCTAGTTTACCTCTAAGTGATTTTTTCCTACCAAAACCATTTAAAACAAAACGAATTGTTCTTTCATAACTAGCATAATATTCAAAAATTTAAACAAAGATAAATCTCAAAGAGAGAGCCCTCTTTGAACTTTAAGAAGGCTATATCCTAGAGTTTCAAGTAGGTTTGTGGTTACCTCTAGTGTTCTTTGACTAAAAACTCAAATCCCACAACTTAAGAAATTACTAGAGTGATAACATATTGGCGACTCCACTGGGGAACTAACCAATCTCCAGTCTTAAATTTAGTCTTAAAGGAAGATATTTCATTTATCTTTTTACTTTAAGATTATTTTTATAGGTTGCAAGTATCTAAAACAGTCATTCTGGATTCTAAGAAAACCTACTATACCAGGTCTAACCCAGATCCTAAGCCTGCAGTTATAGTAGATAACCCAGATCAGATTAGAAAAAAGAAAAAACAAACTGTCAATTTAGAAACTGAAGTACCATTAAGAAAAGCCAATTCTTTACCCAAAGAGTTAGTGAGTCTAAATGACATTGATTTTGATCTGAAGTTTGAATATTCATTGTTTAAAACTAAATCTGAAACTGTTTTGAAAAATACTGTTATAGATCTTGTTTTTATTTCATCTCTGAATGAAAAACAGAAAAATATTTCAGTAGAAACAAAATCAAATAAATCTGAATATCAAAGTCAAATTGAAAATATTAATGTTACATTGATTAAAGATATTGATGAAGCTATTGAATTAGCTCATTTGTTGTCTTACATAAAACCTCCAGTTTCTCAATTGCATACAACAATAACACCAACAACAGATTCATCTTTATATGTTGTTACTTAATTTATAGATACCACTGCAAGTTCATCCACAAATCATTTCATTCCTAAATTTCCTTTGCAGCCTAGGATATTATTTCCTTCATCCACTCAATCCACTGCATCCACTACTTTACAGTCAGATTTTATAAGCACTACATCTTTATTTCCCAACAATTCCATTTACATACCATATTCATTTCCCAGCTCTTCAACTACAGTTTTCAATTCATCAGCTACCATATCCAGCATTGCACCTATCATTACTGTTATACCTCCCAACTCAGCAAAGCTTCAACCCATGGCTGCTAGGTATGCTCCCCTTGTCTTACCTCAACAGTTGCATAACATGCCTCAATATTATGAAAACAAATTACCACTGTTTGATGGTACTACACAATATATTGCTCAACAACATGTAACTAAAATCACAGGCTTCTTTGAAATTTATGAAATAGATGAATCAAATGTTAAAATGAGATTGTTTGCTCAAAGTTTGACTGGAGAAGTAAAGAAATGGTTTAAATATCTAGCTGCTGGTAGCATAACTGATTTAGCTGTATTTCATAGGACATTTTGGAATAAATGGGAAAAGAAAAAGAACCACCTTCAAATATTATCTGAATTTGACGCATTAAAAAGAGCTCCAAATGAGTAAGTTCAGGATTACTGCACTAGGTATAATAGTGTTTATAATTCTATCCCTGCAATTCTTAAACCTACTCCTTATTCTATTATGCTCAAATTCCCTGATGGATTTGATGCAGATATGGCTTATCAATTAAGGGAAAGAGGTGCAGACACTTTAGAAAAAATGCAAGAAGATACTGTTAGTGTAGAAATAAACACATTGGCTAAAAAAGCTAGACTCAAAAATGAAAGAAGAGTGACTATCAAAGAAGAAAATTCAAATTCATATGCAAATATAGATAGTTTAGCTAAAAATTTAGAAAGGGTGGTAGAAAAATTAGATAATATAGAAATAAAACCTCAATGGGATAATCAACCTCAGATTAGAATTCCCAATTTCATAAAAAAAAAAAAATTCTGGAAAAGCTAAAGAAGCAGCTCCAGACCAAAACATTAGGCCCCCATTTCAAGAGAACTATGCTGAAAGTTCGCAAAATAATGATGAAGATGAGGATGACATCAATCATCTAATGGGAATAGATGAAAACAACACCATTTTCCTCACTCAAGAAGATCTGGAACTATTTGAGCTTCAACAACTCAAGTTAAACTCCAGTGAATCCTTTGACTACAAACAAGGTTATGACTTTTCTATTAATGAAATTCACAGTCAGTATAACCTTAGAAACAAGAAAAATAATGAGTCTTCTACAAAAAACAATTCCCAAATTCAAAACAAGAAAAATTTAGAAGCACCAAAAACAAAAGTTTTGCAAATTCTCCCAAGGGAAAATAAGAAAAATTCCAATCCTTCCAGTCTAAAAAATCAACAAGTCCCAAAATTGTTGATATTACTGATGAAGTAGCTCAATCTTCCAAACAGGCACAAAGAGCTAATACTGCTAAAGCTTCTAATTCAGTAAAAACAACGAATTCTGATCCTAAAAAGATTCCTGCTGATTCTAAATCAGCAATCCTAGAGCAGATAATCCCAGAACACATGTTGATAGTTCTAAGTCTGATAAAATTTATGCTGCCACACAAACAGTCCCTGAAAAGAGAATTAAAAGCAGCAAAACTCAGGAAACTCAGACATAGAATTCCAAGACAATTGAAGATAAAAATACAACTATTGAAAATCAAGAAAAACCAACTTAGATTACAGTCACTAGAGATGAATTAGTTCAAATTAGTAAACTCAACCCTCATTCAATATTCAGACTGAAATTGCTAAGTTAAAAATACATATTCCTTTAACAGAATTGGCTAAAAATGACTTATAAAAATCAACTATAACTGAAACTTTGAATATGAATGATGGTGAAGATGCTATTAATTTGAATGATGATCAACCAGAGTTGATTTTTGGCCCTGATGTGAATGGAAAGCATTCAGATGGATAAATCCGTCCTTTCTATATCAGTCTTACCATTCATGATTATATTTTACACAACTCTATGTTAGATTCAGGAGCTTCCCATAACTTAATGCCCAAAGCTATCATGGAAACTCTTAATCTAAAAATAACTAGGCCTTATAAAGATTTGTTTTCATTTGACTCTAGTAAAGTTAAGTGCTTAGGATTGATTAAAGACTTATATGTTACTTTAGTTTAGTACCCTGGTAAGAGTATGGTAATGGACATTGTTGTAGCTGACATCCCACCAAAGCATGGTATGCTTCTTTCTCGCTCATGGGGAGCAAAGTTGCAGGTATCTCTACAATTGGACATGAGCTATGCTACTATATCAGTGTTTGGTCAACCCAAAAAGCTATATAGCGAAACATTAATGAAATTCATGGTTAGTAGTGCTGAGAGATCCATAAATTACCCCATTTATTCTACACCAACTGACTTTGATTCTTTTATTTTATGTAACTCTGTTAACAATGAAATCCAAACTGAACTGATTGATAAAAAGCCAAAACCAAACAATGAAAACATATTTCACGAGTCCCTTTGGCACTTAGACTTTGATGGCTCTGTAAACAAATCAGGATCAAGAGCAGGAGTATGGATTACAAATATGGAAACTAATCATTCAGAAGGACATGCCTTCAGACTCAACTTCAAATGTACCAACAACATGGCAGAGTATGAGGCACTCATTCTAGGCCTCCAGATCATCAAAAACTTAGGAGGAAAAAGAATACTAATCATGGGAGATTCGGAATTAATCATTAAGAAAATAAATGGAGATTATTCTGTTTATAATCCTAGACTAGCTAGATACAGAGATACAACAATTGATTAACTGGAATGCAAGTTTGCTGCTATACCCAGAAAACAAAACATTCAAGCACACTGTATAGCAACTTTTGATAGTATTTGTAACTTACCATTCCAAACAACTCATAGGTATACTATTGAGGTTAAACATAGACCAATTATCCCAGAAAACCTCAAGTACTGGCAGATTTTCTCTCAAGATGAACATATTTACCATTTCTTAAATAATGAGGAAGAATTTCAAAATTGTAAAATAGATACAGACTGTAATATACATTCAGATTTTGATTGTGAAATAGATAACATAGATGTACATAAATTTAACAAACCCACTGTATTTAATCAATCTGACATAGATAACTTAGAGAAGGTAGATATAGAGGAAATCATTGAAGAATAAATTGACATGTTAGATTTAAAAGATATTTTTTTGCCTAAAGGTTTAACTCCTTTGGAAGACCTTTTTGATTCCAATGATGTGCCTAAAAAGCCAAAAATGGAACCAGTTAGGTCTGACATTGAAGAATGTAACATTGGGACATAATTAAAACAAAAAAATATTAAACTGCCTAAATCTTTACCTCCACAAGAAAATGAACAATACATTGATATTTTAAAGGAATATCAAGATGTGTTTGCTTGGAGTTATGAAGATCTTAAAGCTTATGACACAAACATAATCCAACACAAAATTCCCATAAAAGATGATCAAAATCCATTCAAACAAAAATTGAGGAGAAATAATCCTGTTCTATTACCTTTGATAGAAAAGGAAGTAAAATGCATGTATGATGCTCAGATTATTGCACCAATTAGATATTCTGATTGGGTTTCAAACCTAGTACCAACCAGAAAGAAAACAGGTGAAATAAGATTATGTGTCGACTTTAAAAATATTAACAAAGTATCTTTGAAGGATAATTACCCTTTACTTAAAATGGATCATATATTACAAAGGGTAGTTGGCTCCTCTAGAATTTATTTGTTAGACGGTTTTTCAGGATACAACCAGATCCTAGTCCAAAAGGAAGATCAGGCTAAAACAACTTTCACTACTCCTTGGGGCACTTTCATGTATGTGAAAATGCCCTTTGGTCTGAGGAATGTAGGAGCAACCTTTCAGAGAGCTATGGACATAGCCTTTGCTAAGGAGATTCATGACTTCTTGGTAATTTATCTAGATGAAATTACTGTATTTTCCAAATCAATTAATGAACACTTGGATCATTTGAGACAGGTCTTTATTAAATGTAGGAAATTTGGCATCTCTTTAAATCCCAGGAAAAATATTTTTGGATTAGAGGAAGGTAAGTTACTAGGACATATAATTTCAAAATAAGGAAGTAGAATTGATCCTGCTAGGATTGAAGCAATTTTGAACATTCATCCACCTAGAAATATCAAGGAGTTACAAGCATTTTTAAGTAAAATTAATTTTTTGAGAAGATTTATCTCTAACTTAGCTGAAATCATCAAACAACTGAATAACATGCTAAAAAAAGACTCAATTTTAAAATGGACAGTTGAAGCCAAACAATCATTTGAATCCATAAAACAGGCTTTAACTAAAACACCAGTCTTAATCAACCCAGATTTCAAAAAAGACTTTATAATTTTTTCTTTTGCCTCAGAGCATACCATTGTTGCAGTTTTACTGCAGAAGAATGATCAAGGTTTTGAACAAACTATATATTTTTTCAGTAAAACCCTTAGAGATGCACCTCTGAAATATAACATAATGGAGAAACAAGCCTTAGCTTTGGTTAAGGCCATGAAATATTTCAGAGTTTACATTCTCTACTCCCACATAATTGCCTATGTCCCTAATTCTGTAGTTAAAGAAATTCTTACTCAGGATGGCCCTGATGGAAGAAGAGGTAAGTGGATTGCCACTATCCTAAAATATGACATATAAATCAAACCAACAAAGCTCATTAAAGGACAAGGATTAGCCAGATTGATGGTTGAATATAATTGCAATGCATTAGACATAAATTTTATTGCTCAGATTGATGACCAAGAAGAGATGGCGACTCTAATGATCAATGAAGCCTTTTTAGATTCACCTTGGTACTCAGATATTATCTTTGTACTTACAAAATTACAAGCTCCTCCTGGATTATCAAGGACAAAATCCAAATTTCTTAAAATTAAAGCAAAGAGATTTTGTATTTTAGATAATGTGCTTTTCTAGAAATAACATAGTGGGATATTACTAAATTGTTTACTAAAAGCAGAAGCTAACAAAATTCTTGAGGAGTTTCATGCAGGTGACTGTGGAGGGCATTTATATTGGAAAAGTACTACAAATAAGATCCTGAGAGCTGGTTTCTATTGGCCTACCTTATTTTCTGATGTTAAGAAATTTGTTACTTCATGTCACAAATGTCAAATTTTTGAAGGAAAAAAGAAATTGTTACCTTTACCCTTAAAGCCAATTTCAACTGAGATGCCATTTCAACAATGGGGTTTAGATTTCATTGGCGAAATTCACCCCCCATCCTCTATCCAACATAAGTGGATTTTGACTGCCATAGATTACTTTACTAAGTGGATTGAAGCTATTCCTACCAGACAAGACACTGACACAGTCATTATCTCTTTCATAGAAAACAACCTTTTATCTAGATTTGGATTCCCTCAGAAAATAATTACTGATAATGCTGCAGAATTTAAATCTAAGAAAATGATTGCCTTCTGTTATAAGTACCATATTAACCTAGGCCACTCTACTGCTTATTACCCTCAGGGTAATGGCTTAGCTGAATCTTCAAATAAAAGCCTTGTAAATATCATTAAAAAAATTACTTGAAGATAACAAAAAGACTTGGAATAAAAAGTTAGTCTATGCCTTATGGACATATAGACTTACTACCAAAAATTTAATTGGCACTTCCCCTTATCAAATTGTTTATGGGATGGATGCAGTTTTCCCATAATCCTTAGGTGTTCCAGTAATGAATATCATTCAAGAATCACAATTATAAATCAATGATATACAAAGGAGGATAAATCAAACTATTCATCTACAAAAAAAAAGGGAAGAAGTCTCTGAGAAATCCCAAGTCATTCATGATAAAATCAAGAAATGTTTTGATAAAATAAGTAAAGAAGATGACTTTTACATTGGAGATCAAGTGTTAAAGTGGGATTCTAGGAGAGAGGACAAAGGTAAGCATGGAAAGTTTGACTTTCTATGGAAAGGACCTTATGTAATTTATGGATATAGGGGTAACAATTCTTTCTTCATCAAAGATTTGGATGCAACATATATTCAAGAAGGACCAGTGAATGGTAGAATGCTCAAACACTACTATTCTTCTGAGTTGACCATTACTTAGTCCCATTTATTTTTTACATCATTGTAAATATCCATTGAAGTTTTTAGATTGGATTGGATATTTTCTTTCCAAAGTTGAAGACCAGAGAGAAGGCCCTAAGCTTTGAAGAGTAAAATGTCATAAATATGAGTTTTTGCAGAAAACAAAAGACAATTACTGGATCATCATGGTCAAAATTGAAGGCTACTAGTCTTGGAGTTCTTGACATTTCACCAGGAAATGACATCCCCATGTGAAGCCGTTGTTAGGGTCCTATAAATATGGGATTCATAATTTTGAATTGACTTTTGATAGTCTTGTAAAATATGTACATACCTTGCTTTTTGCAAGTTGTTTTCCCATATTTTGAAAAAAATAAAAAAAATAAAAAATAAAAAAGAGGGTAAAAAGTCCTAAAAGAAAGATCAAAGGACATACAAATATAGACCCCAAAAGAAAAAAAGATGAAAATAAAACATGAAAGTGTGCAAGTCCAAATGCCACTACTTTTTACTTTTTGCAAATGATTATGGAAAAGTGATAATAAATTCCATAATCCATGAGGAGTTAAACTGTTTAAACTTGACTTGTCATGTTTTCAATTTCCATGTTTTATATAGTGAATAAAGATTGGTCAGGCAATTTAATCCTAACTAATCAATAGATAGGTAGAGAATAATGAGGAGCTCATCTATTTAATCTAAGTCCTCGATTGAAATAAGGTAGAATTAGATATTTTTATGCTTTCAAAAGAATAAAATGTTTCAAGGTAGCAAGCTTAAATGCACCTGCTAAAAAGAAGAAAAAATGTTAGAGTAATGTTGGGTAGGTAGAAAGAAGTGGGAAAAAAGCATGTAATATTCATCACCGGGAAAAAATCACTAATTTCCCTTCCGCTGTAAGTATTCAGTATTCTCCACTACCAATCAAAAAGGCTCAGAGCATTTTTCTTACTTTTTTGGGACCGGACCCAAGGCTCGATGACTGGATAGTGGAAAATGTTGAATTCTTATGATAAAATCCCCTTTACCATCATTTATCCCTCATTCATACATTTAATTCATCTTCATAAGTAAAGAATCCTTCTTAGTTAAAGAAACCCAAAATCCCATTTAATTAACTTCCTTCATTCATAAATAATACAAAAACCCCCAAAAAACACTCTATCCTAAAGTAAATTGGTGAAATGATGAAATAATAAGCTTTCCTTTTATTTATTCACTTTACTTGGTCATTTAGTGTATTTTTGTGTATTCCATATCCCCTTGTCATATTAATTTTTAACTTATGCTATTAATTCCCTAAAAATACCTTATCCTATCTATATAATTCCCTTTATCTAAAATACCCCCTAAAACCCACTATTATAAAGTTTTTAGACCAAAGTTATTATCCACATGCTAAATTAAAAAACCCAAATAATACTCCCTTTGGTCTAAAACTTACCTTAATTAGATACCCTGCCCCCTATGGTTATTAGACCTTTCAACAAGTCTAAAAACTATATAATAAAATAAATAATACGACTTTCCATGCATATCCTATGTATTTGGAAAACGCAAAAATATTGCCCCGCTCACCACATTTTCATCCTAAGTGCTAAAAACAAATTAAAGTCTTTTTTAAAGGTTCAACCCCCATGCCTTTGAAAAACACTTACCGACCTTTTCCTCACATCATCTTTTAACCCGAGGTGCTATCGCAATTAATACTAAGGTTTATTTTCATTTGAAATCAAACTCTCCCTTTGTATCCTATCCCTGCTATGTAAAGCCCCAAGTTTTACATAAGGTAAACCATAATTATCCATATAACCCCGCCTAATGTGCCTTCGCCCATATATGTAAAACTCTTTTCTATATATAAAAACCATCATTTAACCATCCTTATATCCGCCATTATATTGAAACCTTGGTTAAAAAGTAATGTTTTATAAAGGTTTTAAAACTTTAAACCCTCGCTTATACATTTAAACCCTGGTCCCACCATCTTTTAGACTGCACATTCCCAAGTAAATCAGGACCGTTCGCTCCTTTTCTGCAGATCCAACGGTGCAAGATTGATATTGCGCTCACAAACTAATCTTCTGCCCAAAGCCCAAACGAACGCGAAATTGGTTGTTCTATCAATTCCGCCTCCTGTGATGTGGCATCCTCTCATAGGATCGCATTCGTTTCAATAAAAACAACTTATCGCCTGGACTCAACGCGAAAACCATCACTGGGTTTCGCATTTTAAACTAAAACCACTCCGCCATTTGATAAGACCTGCATTTAATGCATTATATGGTGATTCATATCAAATATTAAAACCTTTGATATATCACTTTTGATGTTTATTTGCGCATTTCAAACTGTTAAAAAGCTCCGCTCGACTGTGTAAGAACCCTTTGCTCAAATTGTCGACTTATACAAAGAGAAAATCAAGTTTGACCATAGATTCCCCATTGAAGACCAATAAAGCCATTCACTACACCAACAATCCAAACCAGTCCTCAGAATAAATGAATATCTTCTCAAGAACCCTTCAAGAAACCAAATACATGCGTTTAAAGGTATTTATCGACAGTCAAAACCCTGCAATTTCAAGTTTAGACCATTAATGATTAAACCAGGCCTGTAATTAAGGTTTTTTCCTAACCAATTTTCCCAGAAAAAGCCCGAAAAAGAGGCCAAACCCTGGCCAATTTTTCTCAGAAAATTCCGAGTCCGGAAGAACCACTTTTTAAGCCAATCTCCTCAATTCGTAACCTCTGAAGATCAATTTCAAAGATATAAAAGGGTTTAAAGCTTACAGATACCCTAAAAACCCCTTTTGTAGTCAATCTATTCAGGAAACCCTCGTTTTCTATCTTATTCCAGTTTATATCCTTTGACGAAGAAAAAGCAACTCCTGCAAACAATTTAAGCTTGTAGTAGTTATTCCAAAATGACCAAAAAGCAGATCACAGCCAGACTTGGAGGTTCTAAACCAACCAAGCCTGGAGGATCCAAACCTCCTAAATCTGTAACACCTAAAGCTGTTAAATCTACTCCAGTCTTCACTGCTAAATCCACTGAATCAGTAAATCCCCTCCAGCCACTTGTAGTTGTTGAAGAAACCTGGACTACAAGATTGTTGATCCAGTGGTAGAATTTAACCTTTTAGAAATACATAATTGGTGCTATGATAAAACTTGGAAAAAGATGAAATGCCTATTTCGGAGACTCATTTGCCCAAATATGTAGTTCCATTGACCCACCCTGGACAAGAACTTGTTAGATTATGTCAAAAACATTATGAGCCGGACCAAAGGGACATTATTAATGCTAACAGAGAAATCCTTTTTACCATCACAGCAGAGTCCATAAATCAAATGTTGCAATTACAGTCTGATCCTCAATCAGTCCCCCTATCTATAGAATCTTTGAACCAGTTGTACTTAGGCATAGATTTTCCAAAGAATTTTATGATATTTGAAAACTTTTTGCCTTCCCATGTTGACATTCCTAAGTTGAACCCTCCTTATTCCATTGGAAAATTTCCTGAAGGGTCTAGACATATTATCTCAATGCTATCTTTTATATTGGGATACTTTATAGATGGATTCACTGATGAATCCATTCTTGGATTTATATCCACCTTATCTCCGGGCCAACCTCCAACAATCATTTTTTATTATGCCAGATTCATAGTAGACAATATTCATCATCAACTGATCGAACTGCCCACTGAAGGGGTTTTTAGATACTCATCTTACTTGTTTCACTTATTTTTATTCTTCCAAGCTGATAATTTTCCAATTGCATTGCAAAAGATGGACTTGGAGGGTAAGCCTTTATCCATTATATTTTGGACTTCCTTGCTCAGGAAAGAGGGTAGTGAGTTCACCTACACAGATTTTTAAGACCTCTTTCTACATCTAGCAATGAAAATTTTGTACAAAGCAGAGCAACCCAGAGTCAATGAAGAAATGGAAAGAATCTTGCAACTATCAGAACATAATAAAATGGGAAACTGGTTTCTTTATGAAAAGCATACAGAGATAAGAATTTTTGGATCCAACTTCTTACCTTATAAGTTTCCAAAATATATATGCATGAGAATTTTTTCATTGGAATATTTAAGACAAATTCTCAATTCTGATTCTATTAACTTCTTAGCTGCCAGGAAAAATACTCAATTCAAGCTAAAGAGTCAGATTGGTCCTTTCATCATAAAAAACAGAGAGGCGGAAAAAGAAATCAGAAAGAGACTAGCAGAGTATAAATTTCAAGAAAGTTTTCCATGGAACTATGATCCTCAAGGGATCCTCAACAATTTAAAGGTAAAATGTAAACTAACACCCTTCATACATGAGCTTAAACCAGAGATTGATAATTTTTCCAATCAAGCATAATGGGTGGAGAACACACTGACAGATACAACTACTAATACAAAGACAACAGGAAAAATGGTTACAACACAAGCCCTTGAAGTTGTAAAGCAGCCAGAGACTTTAGTCAAAAGAGGCAAGGAAGAAGGAGCATACACAGCAGAAAAAACTTCAGAAACTAAATTAAAACTGATTTATAATAAAAGGCTTAAATTCAGTTCAATTGGGAAAGAAAAGGTAATTGACATTGAAGATACAAATGAGCCAGAGGTAAATAATGATGAAGGTATAGTGATAATCAATGAAACTCTTGCAGAGATTGAAAAAGAGAAAACAACGGGTAAAAATGATACTCAAATGATTGAAAAGCCACAAAATATGGAGGCCTCTTCCTCACAAACAACTGAGGAAAAGGATTTAGATATCAAAGAGAAATATAAGCAGATAAAGCAGAAGAATGAGGAAATTAAATCAGAGATATAGTTTCAATTCCTCAAACAAAAACCTGGGAATCAAAACAGGCTACTGACAGCCTTTGATTATTCTACAAACAAGATGATTATGTAATTTTTTCAACCAACTACTTCAGCACCAAAGACAGTGGCAGATTATAAAAAGGTGGAGTTTGGATTAGACACTGAAAATGTTCATGAGCTGGACCAAATTGAATTTCATAGACATAGCTTTGAAATGTTATATTCCACAGTGGTGACAAAGGAAATGAGTGCTACCAAGTTGCATAATATTATTCTTAATATGCAGGATCAAATGAAGTTAGACAAGGGATCTTTGTATGCAAAGGACCTAAGGATTAAAGCCTTAGAGGATTTAGTTTTACAGGTGGGATATGATCCCTCAAATATTCAAGCAGCAGAGTTGTTGGTTAAGAAAAAGAATGATGATATTGTAGCTTTGAGGATACAACTTAAGCTTCCTCAAAGTGAGCATCCACAAAAAAAAGAAATCCTTCAAGAGCAAAGTGAAAAAGAAGAGATGATGAAGCTCATCCTCAAATTAACTTCTCAGATCAAAGAAATGTAATCCCAAATGGACCAGCTTGTCCAAGAGAAGGAAACTGTGAAATAAACTGACACTCCTATCATTCCTTTAGTTATACCAGTGATTACCACAGCAGTGGCCTCCACATTAGGATAAAAACTAGCACCAAAAGAACCACTGACAACTGCAGTGTCAGTGAGTTCAACTACTACTTCAGCCATAGATTCTTCTACAACACAAGTTCAACAAACAGATGGAGCAGGTCAGATTGTAAGAGCTATGGAGGAATTGTCTTTGAAAACTAATGAAATCAACAACCTAAAGAAGATGATTGATAATCTTGAAGCCAAAAATAAGTTAGCTTTGATAAATGCTAAAACTCATGAACAGAAGGCAATTAGACTTGGAGAACAAATCAAGGGCTTACAAAAAGAGCTAACTTTCATTGAGAAAGTTTCATTTGTAAAAAATCATCTATGGACAAACATAATTGAAGCCATTCACACTCAGTGGCCTTCAATTTAGGTTATATATGAGCAGAGAGACTTATTATTAGCAGCTCAGGCAAAGATTCAAAAGACCAAGGATGAGTTAACTAATAAGCCAGCTCAAGATTTAAAACTCATCACATTCTTGAACATCAAGAACATAGCATAATTGGAGGAATTACAGGTATTAGACAGAACAAAAACAATTTTACAGATTAAAAAGGTGGTAACCAAGAAAAATTTGATGAACTTCCTGGAAGAAAAATGTGAATCAATGAACATTGCCATAAAAAAGTTTATGGTAAAATACACAAACTTAAGACAGAGGGGCTTGCCAGACATCCATATTTTTAATGAAAAACTAATGCCCTAGAAGGAATATGATAGAAATATCAGGGAAGTTTCCAAGGAGCAAGTCAGTAAACCATTACCACAGGGCACTCCCACAGGAAAAGTCCTCCTTGAACACTTTGTAGATTTGTTCTTTCTACAACATGAGATTAAACATCTCTTTGCGTTTAAGCCCACTTTTGCTAAATACACGGAGGCTAATGAGAATTTTAGAAAGCTAAAGAATGTCAAAATTCCCAATGAATAATAGTGGCAAACATTTACAGATTTAATGTAACAATGAGAGGTAAAACAGTGAAGAAAATTACCTAGAAAAACAATAAAAAAGAAACAGTGAAATAAAAGGACAGTCTGCTGATTTTTACTGCAAAAAGATATATTTTTACAACAGTAAATAGTGGAAATATCAGTCAAAAGTGTATCAGCATTAAAGAGTATCAGATGAAAGAGTATCATCTAAGGCAACTCAAATGAAGATATTTTCTAGCAGCCAGCAAAGCAGGACAACTAATCACTAAAATCTCCTTGATTAGATAAAGTAGTTCTATTTATTTTGGGTAAGAGGATGGCTTGTTGATTTGTTAAGCAACTGTCCCTCTTATTTTGTAAAGATATTTTCTATTTCCTAAAGATATTCCTAGATGTCTCCTAGGATATTTGTAACTACATTTTGTATAAATACTTCTACATTAGAAGTATTCAGTGTGGAATAAAATTGTTGGACTTACTATAGAATTTTTGCTGAACATTGGAGGCTATTGTGTGTTGATTTCGAAGTAGCAGACTGGACAAAGATAAACTGGCATCATAATTCAGGATCCTTGTGATAAGCTGATGAGTGAAGTACTTCCTTCTTGTCATTGTTTTCTTTTATGAGTTTCATGCAATTCATTATATTTTTGTTCTATTCGAATGTGTAACTAGGAATATTACTACATGTTAGTCTAGTGCTCCCTGTTTTTAACTAGTAACCATTTTAATGTTTTCTTCTGATTTTCGATGTTAGGAGTCCTTGATTTATCCTACTCCCGTTTGACCCTTGCCTCCTTCTTCCATTTTTCGGATCAAAGGATCCTTCATTGCCCTTTATCCCGATCATACCATTTTACCAAAAAACACTTTCCCAAATCTCTGAGGGTTATCTATCTTGCCCTGAATACATTTTTACCTTTTGGGCCTTGACTTCTAGTGCTGCTAGTTAGATTTAGACTCCATATAGCCCAATGGACAAGTTGATTTCTCTCTATTTTACCTCTAAGTGATTTTTTCCCACCAAAACCATTTAAAACGAAACCAATTGTTCTTTCATAACTAGCCTAATATTCACAAATTTAAACAAAGATAAATCTTAAAGAGAGAGACCTATCTGAACTTTAGGAAGGCTATATCCTAGAGTTTCAAGTAGGTTTGTGGTTACCTCTAGTGTTCTTTGACTAAAAACTCAAATCCCACAACTTAAGAAATTATTAGAGTGATAACAGGATTAATACACTTAGACATCTATGGACCAATGTCCATTAGAGCTCTTAGTGGTGCTGAATATTTCGTTACCTTTATTGATGACCATTCCAGGCAGCAGGAAGGTTGTAGTGCAGTGGGATGTAAATTTCATGGAGGAAAGAGCATTCAGGAAATCTCGGGAGATGCCTTCAACAACGCAGTTTGAAGATGATCCTCTTGTCCAACTCTACGGTCATCAGAAAATAGCACGAGTGCTTCTCCAAGGCATAAGGATCCAGGAGGTCCATCTCAAGAAGATCCGCAGGAGGAGCAGGAAGATCCACCCACTACCAATGGTAGGACGAGTAGGGAATTACAAAATATTCTGAGGGACGCAGAAGAGTTTGTCGTAGCTCCTAGAAATGAGAAGAGGCGGCGTAGGCAACCAAACAGATACCAATCCTTAGTAGCCTAGGTTGGGGAACCCTCTAGTTTTCAGGAGACAACTTAGCTTCAAGTATGTCTAGATGCAATGGTGGAAGGGTACAGCTCCATCACGATGAATGACGTCTGGGAATTGGTTCCTAGACCTCAGGACAGATCAGTTGTGGGTTTGAGATAGACCTACAAGATCAAAAATGTTGTGGATGGCAGCGTAGAAAAATTTAAAGCTAGGTTCGTGGCTAAGGGGTATGCTCAGAAAGAAGGGATAGACTATGAAGAAACCTTTGCCCAATAGCTAGATATACTTCTATTTGATCTGTGATATCCCTTTTTGCAAAAATGGGATGGGATATTCACCATATGGATGTCAATACTGTGTTCTTGAATGGAGTGATAGAAGAAGAAGTATATATCGAACAACCAAAGGGTATTGAGATTCATGAGCAGAAGATGCAAGTGTGTAGGCTTAAGAAATACTTGTATGGACTTAAGCAAGCCCTAGAGCTTGGTATGGTTGAATTGATGGTTACTTGCAGAAGATGGGATTCGTCAAGAGCGACACAAATCCAAATCTTTACTATCTAAAAGTAGGGAATGAGCCTCAAATACTGGTACTATACGTAGATGACATATTCCTGGCAGGTTCATCTAGGCTCATAAAATATTGCAAGGAGAACCTAGCTGCAGAATTCGACATGAAAGATCCAGGGATGATGCATTATTTTCTGGGGATGGAGGTTTGGAAACAAAAGGGAGAAATATTCCTTGGTCAAGGAAGATATGCTACAGAAATCTTGAAGAGGTTCAAGATGGACTGTAGACCCATGGCTACTCAAATGATTACCAACTGGAAGAAGATTGATACGTCTGAAGATGATGAGGTTGATCCTACCTTGTATAGGCATCTCATAGGATCCCTAATGTATCTGGTCAACACTAGGCCATACATATGTTATGTTGTCAACACCCTTAGTCAATTCATGGTGGAACCAAGGAGGGTGCATTGGGCAGCAACAACCAAACATGTTCTCAGATACCTACAAGGAATAGTCGAGTATGGATTGAAATACACCTGAGACAATGGCATCAGACTGAGTGGATTCACTAACGCAGATTGGGATGGAATCCCAGTAGATCGGAAAAGTACCCGTGGGTACTGTTTCAATGTTGGATCAGGAATGAATTCTTGGTGTAGTAGGAAACATAAATTTGTGGCTATGGCAGCGAGCACTGCTTCATGTGAAGCCATAAGGCTTAGGAAGCTGCTTGTGAATATACTCAAGGAAAATATGGAAGTGACCAAAATTATATGTGATAATCATAGTTGCATCAAACTCTATGAGAATCTTGTGTTTGATCGGTTGAAGCACATTGACATCAAGTGTCATTTCATCAGAGACTATGTCCAACGGGGAGTTGTAAAGCTGCAGTATACTATGACAGGAGAACACGTGGCAGACATCCTCACTAAGGCTATGGGAAAGAAAAATTTTGTTTACTTCAGAGAGAATATGGGGATGATCAAGAATCCATTTCAGTAGCAGAAGTGGACAGATGCAGATTTAGAGGGAGCTGCAGTACATGTGAGGCAGTGATTGTGGCAGAGTCATGGGCAACAGTACAAAGTGCAGCAGATGAGGGGCAACAATAGCCAAAGCATCAACAATGCAGAGGGTGCTTCAGAGACAGAGAAGTATGCATCAGAAAAATTGCTACAACACTTTCCTTGCTAAGAGGAAGTGTTGATTTTTGTTGCATCAAAAAGTGATCTAAGTCTCAAAATTTGTGAGGGGGCTTCGACACTAGTATTCTAAATAACCCAGAAATTGTTCATGGAAATTCCACTCAGTTTATGTTTTATTAAAATAATTAATTATTTTAATGAGGACCCTAAGTCTAAACTTAGGGAAATTAAATAATTAAAGGGTATTAATAAACATAGTGTGAATCTTCTAGAGAACGAAGATCAAGACAAGTTTTAATCTTAGTCATTGATTAGACTTCTAATCTGGGTCATTGATTCGTCAATTAAAATATTATAAAAGAAGACTTGAGGGCCATTTGGAAAGTAAGTCTGGAAAACATTCAGTAACCCGAGGGAAGTTGATTCTAAAGGAATAGAATTCGATTTTAGAGGGAGATTTGAAGGGCGGAGGAATCAGAGGGCATCCAAAATGTCAGGGCTCAAGGGGAGAAGGACACAGAAGGGCATAGAGGCAACACTCAGGAGCAACGCATAAGCCTCACGCAGTAGTGGCATAGTCTCACGCTGGCTCTGCGCAGAGAGGCACACAGGAGTGACGCAGAGTGACGCAGGAAGGGCTAGTGAGTCCCTCTGGTGTCGGAAATTTTCAGGAGGTCCGGAGAAGAATTAACTCAGGTTTATCTCAAGAATTTTCTTAGTTATTTCTGCCAGTATTTCCTTGTAAAGAATTTACTACTGAAAATTAATATATAAACCCTCATTTGTTGCACCAGTTTTCCCACATTGGGTTTTTCCAGGGGCAATTGTCCAAAAATAATTGTGTCATTGTGATTGATTCTTGTGCTTGTATTTTTCATGTTATTTTATCTATATGTACTTTAGTGATAACTGTAGTAGTATTTATTTCCAAATTTACTGGAAGGGTTTTGTAAATAACTTATTGTGAAAATAAGTAGGAGAGATAAATCTATCACTGCAGTATAATTTTAGATTTGAAATTTTCACAGGTCCCTTTCTCGTTTTTTCTTAATATAAATTTATATATGCCCATTCCTTTAAAAAAAAATTAAAATAAAACTTTAAGATGACCTATTGTCGCAATATATAGTAAGCCTTACAGAGGGGTACCCTACAAGGATAATACTAGACCAAGAGACAACAATGGAGTGATAACCCATTGTCACCACAGTCAAAACTCCCTGCTCTTTATGGATTTTCACCAATGGGAGAAGTCTCGATATGTATATAGGTCACCTAATAGGTATTCTAAAGTTTGAGGTGTAGGGTGACTTGAACGCTTCTAAGGGAAGGACACAATTTTAGGTTTAAGGCTCCCTTTATGAAAAGGAGGCAATTCACTTTTCTTTTAGAGGCCCAAAATGGGCAAGATATGACCTAGGGTTTGATTAGTTGGTTGAGATTCGAGATATCCTAGGGTCAATATGTTGATAAATGGTTTTCAACAATGATTTTCATTCAGTCAAAGGCACATGAAACCCTCGAGAAGCCCCCAAGTTGAAGCTAAATACAAACTAAGGTTTTACCCTAGGGAAAACAACTAGGGCAAATGAATTTATGGACGACATTGAAGCGGATGCCCACCAAAAGAAGAGATTCTGTGGAAAATACTATCCTCTTGATGTTTAGGCTCTCCAATCTCGAAAATTCTTCCTCCTTAGAAATTTGCACCAAGCCCTAGCTTATATGCTTGGACTTAAAGGGGTTGAATTAGGTCAAGAGGAAAAAGAGAGAAAAATTATGGATGAAAAGTGATTTGGTCACTAAAAAAGGATGGCCAGTGCCTATCCGCTTAGGAAGATGGAGTTTATGAATTGATTAGATAGCTAAAAGTTGCTAAGGAAGGATAGTTGATGCCTTATCACCAAAAACCCTAGTGATTTCTTATGAAATGGATCAATAATTTTCATGGGAGAGTTAATCAAATATCACCACTAGGGTTATCATTCACATGTTATTCATGAGTAATGCATGCAATAATAATATCTAGATTCTATCCAACATATTTTCAATAAATTAGGGCACAATAGAAAACCCTAGATTCAATATATTACATAAATTAGACATAAAGGAAATATTTATCTAACAAAATTCTCACTTAAAAGATAACATGCATGAAATTCCATTCAGTTATCCAAGGCAATAGCTCCAAATACAAGTGAGTAGCTCCAAATATCAAAATGCTTTCATAGATCCGATTTCCTCCACAGGAGAAAGAGGTTGAAAATATCCTAAGAGAGGCTAAAATAACCAAGTCCAAGTGATTATGATATATAGAATAGCCCTCTACTATATTTATATGAGAAATAATAACACACATTTTAGCCTAAAATCCCCTAGGACAAGAAGTTATGTCATAATGATGAATTGGGTCACAAGTTGACCCACTAGCTTAGACGTTGAACATAAGAATTTTCACACACATGTGAGTTGTAGGGAAATATATGTTGATGTCGTCCATGCATTAGGTTATTTAGAGCATGTGTTGGTGCTTATGGGTGCCAAACTTGGTGTAAAAGTGTTATAGCTCAATTTTATCCTCTTCGGAAACTGTGTACCTCTATGGATTCTCTCTCACACAAAATTTTTCATGTTTTCACTGGCCTTATTTCACCTTCTAAAATTATATTTGACTCCCTATGGTTTACCCCTAGTCATGAAAAAAATTGAATAAGTGAGATAGATTAAAATGAAATTTAAAGTATGAGGAACGAAGTTAATGATATAAGTGACGTCATTTAAAGAATGTCACATATCCATAGAAGTGCAAATGTGTTATTTTTATTATGGCTTTAGTTTTATTAATCACATATAAACAAAAAAACACAATAATTAAATATTAACATTTTTAACTAAGGCATATAACTAAATATGATTGACATTGGTATTCCTAAATAAGAAATCCTAGAAATGTTGTTCACGAAAAGGGGGAATTATGTTCAAGAAACAACCATAGGTTCAAGACTCAACTCTTTATAATGCACAGATAGGACGATTCTTTATGTCCATATTCTAGTTTCTTTATTTTAATGGTGTTCATCTAAATAGGATAACTTACATTGAGTTGTTATTATTATATATTTGCTATAGTTCATTTTAATATATATATATATATATATATATATATATATATATATATATACATATACACACACTCACACACACACAAAAACCTAATGGTGAATCTCATCTGAACTTTATCAAACAATTTGAATTTGAATCGAATTTAATCATTGTCGAACTCAAATTCAAATCCAAACCATGTGACATAGATGTGGACAATGATTGTACTAAAGGGGAGAAGAATTTATGACCAAGTTCCATGGTCAAAGGGACCAACATGATGGGGATCCACATCCTAATTATATAGATGTGAGGAGGGAGAAATCGTGGATGCATAAGTTACCAACCCGGCCTTTTTTTTCCACCCCTCTTGTGTGCCTTTTATTTTTTCTTGATTTTTTTTCTTTGTATTATTGCTCATTGTTCAAAGGATTAAAACTTTCTTTGTATGATGTATAACAGTTGTATTACCCCTCAATGATGAGGTAGCTCATTTCCCATTGGGGTTGGGACATGCAAGGGTTCCTTTAATAATGTATAGGGGCAATATGGTGCTTAGGAACTGGTTGATGACCATAAGGAGTGAGGTAGAAGTCATGCTAGGTTTTTTCCCGTGTGTTAATGTGTATGTCATGGTCATCTTTTACATTTTAATATTCCTTTGATTTATCTTTGTGACCATGATATGTTATTTATGTTTATTTTAGTTGCATAAAACCTCGAAGGCCAAGTTTTGGGCCCTACCCAGGTATGAGGATGTATGGGTGCCAAATTATAGTGAACTATGGTGATTTGAATTTGACGAATGGACGTGGGTTATTGGGCTTATAATGTAAGATGGAAAGTGGAAATTATGGAAAGGGATAGATGGAACACACTATCAGAAAAGGGATTCCCAAGTAGTTCCCCTCATATACCCATTGAGACATTAGGGGAGGCCCCAATAGACTAGGGTTCAAGATTAAACCCCCATTTAAGGTGAGGGAGCAAGATCATGGTCAAAACCCCTCTTTCTTCCAGGTCACCCCATAATCCATGACAAAATCCCAATACAAAAAAACATAAGAAACCAATTAAAAAATAAATAAAGTGCCTTTTAATCAAAATTCCACCTTCATTCATGTGCTCTTGTGATATGGGTGAGAGGCATATGTTTTATGCAGGTGGTGAAGATGTATGATGGAACATCATAAGCTAGTGGTGGATGTCATGGGTTGTTGTCTAGCTATCTAGATGTAGAAGAATAAGAGAAAACATTCTCCTATAAGATTACCCATTTTTGTTGGGTTGCATCTGGCTCTAATTAGGACATGATCTTAATGTAAAGTGCATGATCCATATGCTCTAATGGAGATTTCATGAGAACTCTAGCAATCCTTGGGCTCGCAGACTTGTAACTTGCACATTTCAACAAACGTTTTTGGGAGCATGTGATTTAAGCATAGGGTATGACCCATGTTTTATTACAAATTAGGCATAAATCGATGCATAAAATAAAATCTAATCTACATGCAAACTATTCTATATGAAACATGATATGAAGATATTAGCATGCTCACATAATATGCAATGCGATTTACACTAATATGCAATTCTAGAATACAATACATGACCTAAGTATAGTCATATAACCAATGTAACCAACAAATCATTAGATCAACATAACATCTCTTGTCACTATGAGACATTATGAGACAGGACAACAAAATATCACATTCTCCTTTGAAAGATTGGGATGGAGAATCACAAGGGTGGCAGGTGGGAAAATAAGAAGACCATGCACCATGAAAAAGAGTCATGGATGAGGAGGGAAAATAAAAATCTAACTTGCACCATTGGATCCTCTCTTAGCTTAAGAACGGAGTAACCAATAATTAAGCTTATGAACCTTTGTTTAAGGGTTATTTTAGGCATACCACATTCATAAATATTCTCGGATTCATGTTGCAAATGGTAGGAGGATATGGATGACATATTAATTATTATATCTCTTTGATCATGGTCATGAGAAGAGCAAGGAAATACAAGGTCATTGTAACTCGGGAAGAACCACAACCCCCTTTCAAGGTTTTGAGGAGATTCTTTAAATCCACGGCTCCCAAGAGACTCTTCTAGATGGGAATCAAGCTCCTCTTGGTTATTTGTGACATCATGACCAATCGGTTGAGGATCATCATTATGAAACATGTAGAAGATGCCCCTCTAGTGAGATATGTGATGTTTTCATAATATTCAAATATGGAGTCACGGGGGTGAATTTAAAATTCCTTGAGAGATGCTTGCTTCACCCTAAAAGAATTGAATTTGATGTTCAATGAAGAACAAGAGATTTTTTCTTCCAATGGAATCACCAAATAAGAATCTGTATTTTCGTATGGGGATATCCTTTACAAAGGATTGAAGCTAATTCTTTAGATTCACAAAGAGATACACTTGCTTCATCCCCAACAATGGCACCATAAATGTTTCTTCAAAATATAGCAAGCCTTGAAGAGGGTTACCCTACAAGGTTGATACTACACTGAGAGACAACAATGGGGTGATGGTTGTCACCACACCAAAAACCCCCTGCTCTTTATGGATTTTCACCAATGAGAGGATTCTTGGTATGTATATAGGTTACCTAATAGGTATTCCAAAGTTTTAGGCGTAGTGTGACTTAAAGGCTTATAAGGGAAAGACACAATTTTAGGTTTAAGGCTCCCTTCATGAAGGGGAAGCGATTTTCTTTCCTTGTAGAGGCCTAGAATGAGCAATCTATGACCTATGTTTCGATTAGTTGGTTGATATTCAAGTTGACCCAAGATCAAGATGTCGAGATTTTTTTTTCTTGCGATGAATTTCAACAAGACAAAGGCACATGAAACTGTCAAGAAGTCCCCAAGTTGAAGCTAAAACCAAACTACGGTTTTACCCTAGGGAAAACAACTAAGGCAAAGGAATGTCTTGATGAGATTGAAATGGATGACCACCAAAAGAAAATATTTTGTGGCGAATACTGTCCTCTTGATTTTTAGGCTCTCTATTCCCAAGAATGTTTCCTCTATATAAATTTGCACCAAGCCCTAGCTTGGATGTTAGTGCTTAGCATTAATAGGGTCAAGTTAGGTTGAGGAAAAAGAGAGAAAATGTATGGATGAAAGTTATTTGATCACCAACAAAATATGGTCAGTGCATAAGTCCTTGGAAGGATGGAGTCTACGAGTTGATTAGATAGCTAAAAGTTGCTAAGGAGGAAGGATAAATGATGCCCTAGCTACAAAAACCCTAGAAATTACCTATGCAATGGATCAATAATTTTCTTGGGATAGATAATAAAGTTTCACCACTAAGATTATCATTCACATGTTATTCATGAGTAATGCGTGCAATAATTCTATATCTATATTTATCCAATATATTTTCAATAAATTAGGGCACAATAAAAAAAACCCTAGATTCAATATATTCCATAAATACAGATAAAGGAAAGATTTATCTAACAAAATGCTCACATACAAGGTAACATGCATGAAATTCCATCCATTGATCCAATATAATAAATCTAAAGACAAGTGAGTAGCTCCAAATATCAAAATGCATTCATCAATCTGATTTCCTCCACAAGAGAAAGAAGTTAAAATTCTCCTAAGAGAGGGTGAAATAAAAGTCCAAGGGATGGTGATAAATACAATAGTCCTTTCCTCTATTTATATGAGAAGGAACAACATATATTTTATCCCAAACCCCCCTAGGACAACAATTTATGCCATAATGATGAAATGGTCACATGCAGACCCACTAGCTTGGACAATAAACATAAGAATTTTCCCACATATGTGAGTTGTAGGGCAATATATGTTGGTGTCATCCACGCATTAGGTCATTTAGGGCATGCATTGGTGCTTCTAGGTGTCAAACTTGGTGTAGAAGCATCTAAAATTCATCCTCTAATGGTTGAACCTCAAATATTTGTCAATATCCATTTTTGGACCAAAAAGCCATCTTGAGGCAACAACGGTGGTCCCATGGGTCTCCAAATGATCACATTTTCAATTTATGCTTGAACATTGAGGGCTTCTAAGGTGGTGCTAACCCTCCCATGTGTCAAGGGGTTATACCATGCTTCTTTATTCCTTGGATCAACTACCATCCCTCATGAAGTGCGAAGCTGACTGGGGGCCTTCTAGGTCTAGGTGCATCATCATGAAAATTCATCAAATGTAGGGCCAAGTGTCAGAATGTTGTGGGTGCTAGAGGTTTCTAATGATGTGTATGATGTTATGTCACTACTTGGAGTCCCATGGCTCTCAACGCTTGACCTATGGTTATCAATATGCTTCTTTGAAGGCTTAGGCCCCGGTTAAGTGTCCCAAGTCATGACTGTGGAGCCACCTAACAATCACATCATAAAGTCTAGCAAACAACAAATAATTAGGCACAATAATCATATTTTGCATCTAAGTGGACCAAGCTTGAACTTAAAGGGTTATTTAACCCTTCAAATAAGGCTTCCATTCCAAATTCGAGGCTTTTAACTCAAAATGGTGTTTCCTACCTAGTTAGGAGTGGATAAAGGACCACGCTATTAGGTGTTTCCAATCACCAAGGGGAAGTGGCATTTCCTTAGTTCATCCTTCAATCAATCAATGTTATGTGAACAATTATGGTAACGAAGGGGAGAAGACTTCATGGCCAAGTGTCATGGTCAAAGAGACCAACATGATGGGGAGCCACATCCTGAGTCTATATATGTGAAGACGAAAAAATCATGAATGCATGAGTTACCAACTTGGCCTTTGTTTTTACACTCCCCTTTTGTGCCTTTTACTTTTTCCTATTTTTTTTCTTTTATTATAGCTCATAGCTCAAAGGGTTATAGATTGTTTTATATGATGTGTATCAGTTGTATTGTTCCTCAAAGATGAGGTAATTCATTTCCCTTCAAGTTTAGGAAATTTAAGGGTTCCTTTCATGATGTATAGAAGCAATATGTTTCTCAAGAGCTAGGTGATGGCCATAAGGGGTGAGGTAGAGTTTATGCTAAGATTTTTTCCCACATTATATTATGTATTTCCTTGTCATCTTTTGTATTTTAATATTCCTTTGTCCATGATATGATATTTTTGTTTCTTTTAGTTGCATCAACCTTCCAGGGCCAAGTTTCAGGCCCTACCCAGTTACGAGGATTTATGGGTGCCAAATCCCAGTAAACCAATGGTTAGTTGAACCCAAAGAATGAAGGTGTGTTATGGGGCTTATAATGTAATATGGAAAGGGGTAAGTATGTAAAGAGATATATGGAATGATTTATCTTAATCAAGGCCTCCCAAGTGATGCCCCTCATATACCCATTAGGCCATTAAGGGAAGTTCCACTGCATTAGGGTTCAATATTAACCTCCCATTTAAGGTGAGAGAACAATATCATAGTCAAAACCCATATTTCTTCTAGGTCACCCCATAATCCATTCCAAAAGCCCAGATAGAAACAAGCATAAGAACTTGGTTGAAAATTGAATAAATTACCTTTTGATCGGAATCCAACCTTCGTTCATGTGCTCTTGTGAGATGGGTGAGAGGCATATAACTAGTGCATGTGACAAAGATGTATGGTGGCATGTCATAAGGTAGTGGTGGTTTTCAAGAGTTGTTGGTTAGCTGGCTAGATGTAGAAGAATAGGAGAAAATTTTCTCTTATAGGGTTACCCATTTTTGGTGGTTAACATGACCATTCTTTCAATAAGGAGGATAATATATGAGTAAGGACTAGTTTCCATTATTTCTAGCTTTAGGAGAAATTTTACAGTGGAGATATTTTTAGATTGGAAGAGCTTGGAAGAGGAGTTTGAGAGAGAATTTAAATCATCTTTAAATAGCTATGTTTGCTCCACTAGAATAGTGCATCATAATAATCTTGCAATATATTTGAAATCCTTTATTATCTAATTTATTTCCTGAGATACCATATTCATTATAACTTAATACTTGGATTTTTATTGAAAGCACTAAAATCTAAAAATGAAAGAAAAATGAACACACCAATCACACTAATAAACACAATATGTGACCTGGGAAGCCTAATATGAAATAAACCATGGCTAGAAGGTGAGGCATATTCTTTACTCTCTTTTCTTTAGTCACTAGTGTAAATCCATCTTAATTCCAAATCTATTATGTGTTAAGATGGATCAAATCCCTCAAGGTGCAAACCTACTTTTAGAGTGAAAAACTGAAGGAGAGATTTGCACATCAAGAGAATTGATCCCTTTGAACTCATGATAGATTTATAGTTAAAATATATCTATGCTAGTTCCAGTCATGAGCAATAGCGTTGATTTTTTAGATAATAATCACTCTATATATGTATATGTTTGAGATGAACATGATATTTTGAAATTTACATCATTATGAATCAAAATAATAACAAAGTGACATCAATTTTTAATGATGAAAATGTTGGATAATAACAAAATGAAACGATCAAGATATTGAATCCTTCTCAATCTAGTGGAGAAGGATCAATGTCAAATTATCTTTTTTAATATGGTGGCACAATTTGTAGATAATTAAAAACTACGATTATGTTTGAGATGAACATAATCATTTTAAATTTAATTAGTTCCATCAATTTATTTTCTATTTGAAAATATTATTCAAAAGTATATTTTAGAAATTACATAAGGAATTAGTTGAATATAAATAAAGTGTTGAATGGTGAAAAATGTACATTGAAATCAATGCATGTACATGTAGATCAATGTGTTGATTTTAATGTACATTTCAAATTTTGATTTTAGTATGTATATATAATTGTTGATTTCGGTGTACATGTCAAATTCAATTTTTATTCAATGTCAATGTCAATTTAAATTTCAATTTATTTGTCAATTATTTATTCTATTTCAAAGCTAATTTCTATTTCTATTTCAATATCTAACACATTGATTTCACGATTCATGTTAGTTTTTAAATGCATTGATCTATGAATGATAAAAACATGTATATTGAAATCAATGCATTGATTTCAGTATGTATTTCAATTTCTATTTCTATTTCAAATTATGTTCAAATCCTAACATATTGATGTCAATATACATGTCAATATTGACCTCGCTTTCTTATATTAAAAAATTACATCATATAGATTTGGAAAATTCATCCAAGGAAATCTATGATGATTTGAAAATTTGTTTGGATAGAAAATGATAAATGCAATCTCTCTAAATCTATAGTAATTTAGATTCATGATGGTTGATAAAGTCAATGTGTCTAGCTACATAAACAATTTGAGATCTCTTATCAAACAATTAGAAAAAGTGAATGGTATGGTGGATGAAGAGGTTTACAAATACATTTTGTTATACAATTTGTTTTCTAAATACAATAATGACATATTTACTCTTCGTCAAATGTCTTCACAGACTCTAGAAGACATGATTTCATCTCTCTTGGCCAAAAATAAAAAAATTGTAGGAGACACAAAAGGTTTTCTTAAACCTAACAATGCATTATACTCAAGAAACATCTATAGAATATTAGAAAAATATGAAGGGAATATTGATTACCATTATCACAAGAAAATAAATCAAATAGCCTAGAACTATAAAATTTTGAGCTAATGATATTCTCAAGGGAAATCTCAAAGAAAGACCAAACATAACCAATGCAGTAATTGTTGAAGATCCACTGGATCTTGACAATGGTGATGACCTTATTGAAGAACATATATCTTCCATATTATAAGAAGCCAATATTTGAAGATGATGAGGGATCCAATGTAAATGATGCTCAATATGGATATTTTCTTAGACTGGAGTTGATGAATCTTAGGAATTATATGTGTTTGAGGGCCATAAGGAAACTTGATGGAGCATTATGGATGTAGCTCAACATTGATGGTTTCTAGACAATTTGAAATATTCATAATTTAGGATTTCAATGAGTTGGAACATGAGAACTCAAAAATTTGACTCAAGCAGTAGAATTTTATGAGAGTTACGAGATATCTTGATTGAAATCTATTAAATCCAAGAACTATTTTGAAACAAGAAGCTCATGAAGTATTTTTGGTTCCAATATTTTAATTTTTAGTGATTGTTCTAAAAGGCTTTTCTTTTAGTATTTTAAGCCTTAGGAAGGGGTCTTAGAGTATAAGGATTCATTTTACAATAAAGTCATTTTATGACTTCTAGTTATAATTTTATTTACTCTTTTATTCACTTTTTATTTTATTTGTTGTCTACCAAGGCCACATTTTCGCTCGAATGACGAACTTCTCGACGGAATCTGGCGATTTTTTTTCAAGAAATCCCACAGTGGTATTGTTTAAATCATTTTTTAGAGGGAAGAAATGGATTAAACACCATCAAGAACCCTTAGGGAACCCAAATCCTGAAGATTGATAGTTATAACCCATATTTTAAAAATTTCTGTCGGATTTTCTCAAAATCATGCCGAAATGTTTATGGTTTTCCAGGAAAAATTATGGCATGTTTAGACTACGTGTTTCTTTTATAAAGCACTATATCATAAATTCATAAATGGAAAATAATCGCTAATGTGTAACCATATACAAAAATGGGAATTCCACTTGAATAACAACCTAAGTATTATATAAAATCATATTTATGTTATTATGTTTATCTTTCTTTTTTCTTGGTTTTTTCAACTTTCTAGGATTTCTTGATATTGTTGTTTTAGATCTATTTGTATCAATGATGCATGGTGATATGATGAGATGGAATACATTTTTTGAATTTTTTTTTCATTAGGGGAATTTTGAGTTATGAAATTGGTCTAATAATAATAATAATAATAGCTATGAACTTTTTAAATGAAAAGAAAAAAACTACTTTGTTTATTGTATTTTCAATATATATCCTTGTATGTTTACTCAAATTTCAAGTGTGTACACTTTTGAATACAAATTAGATTTTGTATCCAACAAGTATCCATTCTGCATATTTTTAATAGATCTACGCCAAAAAAATTGAATACATGAAAACTTGTGTTTAAGACATAGTGGGTACTCATTGGATGCAAAATCTAATTTCACATCCAATGAGTGTACACACTTAAAATTTGAGTTAACTTACAAGGAGATAAGTCAAAAATACAATAAAAGAAGTAGTTTTCTTCTTTTCTCTCCAAAAATATTTACCCCTAGGAATGACACCGTCATCTTGAATCTTATTGGTTTTTTAAAGTTGATTTTATTTGTACATTTTTCATTTTGAACCTCATTTTTTACCTCAAAATTCACTTAATAATTGACATTTTATCATTTCTAAAAATGTGATACTATTCCAATGATTCATAAAAAAAAAAATTGTTAAATAATGAGTGATCAAGTACTTAACCAATATAGTGATATTTCCCTGTTAAACAACAAATAATGGTTTATTTTCCTTAAACATATTTTCTTACCTTATTTAACACTCGAAGTCATTCCTAATCATTTAGGAATGCCAATTGAATTTTAAAGCATAGTGACAATAGTTTTCCTTGTACGTGCATTTAGTGCCCAGAAACCACTTTCATCCATTAAAATTAATGACATAATTGATAATATTGTTAAAGTCAATAGTGAATATGAAACATCATCTAACAAGATGAATTATACTTTGGATAAAATTGATTATGGTAAAGCACTGCTCTCAACAAGATCTAACCTTATGCCTCTCAAGGCATTTTTTTGTGTATTTTAGGCGTTTGATCGAATTAAGTTTTGATTTTTGAAAGTCTCCCTATTACCGCTCAATCCAGCAGGGATTCTAGGAGGGGTTCCAAAGGGGCAACAACTAGACCAAGTGGAAACAATGGGTCAAAGACCCATTGTCACGTCAACTAATATCCCCTGCTCTTTACAGGCTTTCACTGATGGGAGAAGTCCCAATATTGAGGAAATCACTATGAATGGTATAAAAATGATTTATATATAGTGATTTCAATTGCATATTCATAAGAGAGACTCATATGATAGGGGTTGCTTGCTTTAAAATCAATATGTATGGCTCTCCAAGAAGGCCTAAAGGGAAACTTAGACCTAGGGTTAAGGAGTGTTCCTTGATAAAGGGATGCTTGAAACCTAAGATTTTTTATGATAAAGGGTTTCTAAGATGATCCTTGTGAATTTAGAGTGATAAAGGGTGTGGGATCACAAATAAACCCAAGTGGACCCAAACAAGGTCAAGGGTTTAGGGTGAAACTTCAAACAAAGGGTATTGACAAAGTAAGGGAAGAGAAAAGGATCAAAGAGATTGAATTTGACTTGAATTTTGAATGCAATGATCCTTGATGAAGCCACTAACCTATGAAACCTAGGACCAAGAATGGAATTGGATCTAGGGCTTGGGATAATTCCAAATCTGTCAACGGGAATTCCCTCAAAATTTGTGAGGGCCTAGAGGACAACCTAGTGCAATTGTGCTCCAACTCGCTCACCACAAGTATGGTTGCAATAAGTTTTTTGTGATGCCCTAGGAGACACTAGGGTTAGGGCTTAGAAAAATATGGAGAGGGAGGTGAAAATATGTTCGTTGAAGTGATCACCAAGGATTAGACCAGTTCCTTGTCTATTAGGAGAATGGAATCAATGAGATTTCAATATTTGGAGTTTCTTTTATCCAATCAAGGAGTTTCCTCAACAAATTGGCATAGCCCTAATGGCAACAACTATATTACTAAATAAATTTATACTTATACTACAATTTGATGATTTATCAAGGTAATAATTAGGATAATGTACCCCTAGGAACATTTAGTCACTACAACCAATCATGTTACATATGTAATTAATTCAGGGGATCAGTAAAATGCTCATAATTCAAATTTTTAAAAAGTGCTTGAAACCAGAGCCAAAACGAAGACCTCGTCGCCCTGAATCCAATGCAACTTGTTTCGCTAAAAACCGATATTGTATGCTCCCGATATCGCGTTCTAACCATTTTCCCAAAAAACTAAAATTTTAAAGTTGGGTTGGAGGTAATCCCAGTAAGTAGTTAGTATGTTGATTAGGTAGGTGATTGGGTAGTTGATTGTATTTTTCTTGGGAAATGGTTGTTTTCCAAGTGTCCTCTGTTGATTGGTCGAATTTGTGGTGGTTTGTGATTGGTTGGTTGATAGTTGAGTTGGGCCAATGGTGGAGGGCCACGAGGGCCAATGGCTGGCTGCCATGTGGCCTCCTAACCGCATATCAAAAAATTTCTATCAGTCGAACAGACCTATGAGCGAATCAAACATAGGACCTGTAGTGGAGCAACACTATGTGTTACCATTGTGTCATCGGTATGACTTTAATAGTCATAGTGCACAAGTGATATTTAAGGTTTAATGGTCGACATGTTGGTTGTCGAGGCCGGGGTTAACCCCCTGGCCCCCAATCCACCCATACCATGAGACCACAACTGGGCACTGAGGGCACAAGGTTAAACCCAGTCCCAAACCACAGGGACAATACACCAACCACAAGGTTAACACCAATTCAAAAATCGCGGAACCACAATCAAGGAGTGGGTTAGAGTTATGGTATGGCGCAGTGTTATAAACCATTCCAAAGTTTAACCACACTACAACCATGGTAAGAGTCAAGTTTGGAAACCCATGATTCAGCGAACCATACCACAGTTGAATGTAGGTTGAGGTTAAAGGTTTGGGCGTGAAAGTTGGAACCCAACCACAGTTACACCAACCCAACCACAGTTCAGAGGAGGGTTTGATCGTCGGCGTGTATTTTTGAACCTTCCTAAAATAAACGACACTGAATGTACCACTTGGCCCATTTTTATGGGCTCATGGGGTCACCGAAAAATTAAATCATTCGACCATTTTCACCACAAGTTTAACACCATGGGGTGAACCCCTTCATCATTTTGTTTTCTTATGTTTCCATTATAGTATTATTGTCTCTGTTTTATGCTACAAAACTGAGTTTAAAACTTAATTTATGTGCTATGGAAACTTGTCTAATTACATAAAAATAAAAACATAAAATTTCACTTGCAAACTTTCATCAAAATCTTCAAGTTTTCTAATACAGATCAGTTTGGTATCGGAGATTTGTTTATTTGGTTGTATTGAGGGTTTAATTTTGCTGCAAGTGTTTCTAATGCTTACAAGGTTGAAGCTCAAAAGAGGAGAATGAAAGCTTGTGGTAGCAAGTCTTCAAGCTAGTTCAAGGAGAGCACATTTTCCACAATCTCCACCACAAGTTTCACCTCAATTGTCATCAAAGGCCTCACGAGTCATGGCACATGACACTACAAGGAAAAGACCCTCTAGCAGAGGTTATAAAGGAGCTTTTTACTATTATAAAATTGGCCAAAATTTTCAAAAACACATTTTCTACAACATCCATTTACAGTTACGGAGGTTTTGGCAGGGCTTTTAACAGAATTTCAACACAACTAAAAAAAATAGGCGATCGGAGGTTATTACAGATGTTTTTTTAATCGGTGCGCTACTAAGGTTTCAATGCACTGGTGCATGCCATCTAGAAGGTGGCCTGGGGCAGTCGAAGGTGCATGCACCGGGCCGTCAATGTATAAAACCGCACCAGGGCGCAGTGTTGCTGATACAACGCATAGGGTCATTCTAATTGGTCTTGGGATTTGTGCGGTGACTATAGGTCGTCTCAATGCACTGGTACGTCAAGTTATAGAAACGCACCAGTGCGCAGTATCAGACAAAGATACCGTTTGTTCTAATTCGTATTGGTATTTGTGTGGTGTTCAAAGGTCGTACAAATGCACCGGTCCGTAGACTCACATAAACACACCGGTGCTCAGTATCGCATGAACGCACCAAGATTTATAATTGGTATTGGTATTTATACGGTGCCTATAGGTTGTAGAAACACACCGGTGTACAGTGACTGACATGCATCAGTGTTCATTTTGTATATTTTAGAAACATCGAACTGTGATAATGCAATTATTGTGATTTTTTAAAATTCATTATTCATCAAAAGTCGACACATCTTATAACAGTATTCATATTAATTAAATTTTTATTAATCCATTTGAATATGATGTTTGGATTAATTTGCTATATCATATCATAATTATTGTGATTTTTTTAAATTCATTATTCATCAAAAGAAGACACATATCTTATAAGAGTATTAATATGAATTAAATTTTTATTAGTGCATTTGAATGTGATGTTTGGATTAATTTGTTATAACATATCATCAAATTTCACATCTCTTCATTATAATATTTAATCATCCATAAATTTAATCAGTGGTGTTACATTTCACAGCGACAATGGAGAACACAATAGAATAAATTTAAACATATATATATATATATATATATAAGACAATCTTTGTCATACAAAATGGGACAATTATTGGTATCCCTTTGTCTTTCAATTGGGACAGTATGCCCATTACATTAAAAAAAATGTTTCATAGACAAATATTTCAAAAAATACAACGCCTTGCTTTGATATTCAAACATAGTGATCACCATTCTTCGCTTGAACTACTGTCACTGCTAGAGCTACTTCCATGACTTGGGTTATTTTCAGGAATGTTTTGTTCACGATGTTGATTGTTTTCTTCTTCTTCACCTTCCATCTACAAACATAAAAATAAACTGTAATGAGTATATATACATTTGTGAGAATAATGAAAATTGCAATATTAAATAAAATACATCAATTTAAATCGAAAAGAAATGACGTACCATAGCAAAAATTGACTCATGAACTATACACATTCTTTCAAAACCATGTAGTATGCCATCTTTCAAGGTTTCATCTATTGGCACAGTTCCATACTTTGTTTCCTGCAAGTTTATACTCCATAAAAAATAATATATTTAATATAAAAGATTTTTTTGTTCTATTAATTATAGACGGAGCTAAGTAAAACAAGATCGATAGATGCTTACAAATTCCACAGTTAATTTCTAATATGCCAACATATACTCACAACCCATATTTAACCCAATGTCAATCAATTCGTCTGATGGTTCTTCTTTGTATGTTAGCACCTATTTGAAGACATTCAATGATGATTTTTGTAAAACAACTTAAAAAATACAAAAAATAAATCTAGTTAAGTTGTTATAAGGAATTAACAATTACTCACAAACTTAGATATCAACCCTTTTCTTCCTTATCGTCCTATTTTATGTGCTGAATGGGTTCCATTTTATTTTATTTTCTGCAAGAAAATACTTGAAGATTAATATTTAATGCTAAATTGTTTATTTATTGTACCTAATGATCGAAAAATTCAATGATTACATATTACAATTGAAACACACTGTTCTTGAGATGGCTCCTCCCGTGATGCAATTTTTTCCATTTCTTTGACCATTGCCTTGTACACCTTTTTGGACATTCCTACTAACATATTTCTGATATCAGCTCGTTCATCTTTTGAGATTTTCATAATCTTCTTGAAAATGTAACATGACAATAAACTACTTAATTTTTATATTGATATATGAAAAGTAAATATAAAAAAAGTGATATTTATAAATAATTCTAGACAAACATTTAAAGGAATATTGCTTTTTCATTCCTCCTTTTTTTTTTGTACGTTTTTTCTATTAAAAGTATGACATGTCTCATTGACCAATTCTTTGGAAACTCTTCCTGTAGTTTAGATAAAATTTTGTTCTTGGAATCATTGGATTGATTTTTGTATCGTAAGTGGAAGGAACATCTATACATTCATTCCACTAGATCCCTCAAAATTTTGTAAAAGTTTTTCCCCCTTTCGTTAACCTCCAACGCCACTCCAGATGAGCTAAGGAGAAATTCATTTCCATTTGCATGCTCTATTTTTTTTCTTTTCTTAGAACAACATTCATTTTCTGAGTTGTTGGTCCCTGCAGAACATTAAAAAAATGTGAATATTGTTTGACACATTTTATCTAATAATTTTAAGTATACTATTGATGAAAATTAAAAAAAGAAACTCATATTGGATCGATAGTATTTTTTCATTCACCTGATTCATCCTTTTGCAATTTTTCCATCAAGATTTTATGCTCTTCTGGCCCTAGATCAGAAATAATTTTATCGAGATTCGTCATTTTGTGGCTCTACATGATACACAGTAAACAATACATATTAGTTAAATTACATATAGTTCAAAAATAATATTTTTTGTAAATAATTTACAAAGAACTTGCCTTTTTTCTTTTCTTGATGTGTTATCAGTATTTTTGTTACTTGATCTCTTTTCAGTCATTTCTTTATCAATATGAAACCTGTACCATATCATTCATTAATATATTTTTATAAATAAATTGTCAACTTTTCAGGTAAAAAAAAAATATATCAAGTAACTGATGCGTCATTCCTGGTGTATGCACCAATGTCGGTGCGTAGTGGTCTTATAAACGCACCGCCAAAATAGTATAATACACCGTATGGTGGTCTATGTCAACAAGGAGCACTGATGCGTTACATGTTAACCACCGCACCGATTAACACATACAAAATAATAAAAATCGTCTAGTGTTAGTTTTTGTAGCATAAACACCCCGCGCAAACAAGGGACCACCATACGGTGCTCTCTGTCAACTCGGAGACCCGGTGCGGTGCATTATATGATACATGGTGCATCGATTAACACAATAAAAAAAAAATTGCGAAACAGCACGAGCGCGGTGCGCCATAATGAAATAGCGCACCGGTGCCCTATTTTACATATGGTGCACTGATTAAAGAAAAATGTTTTTAATTTTTTTATCACACAGTACTTCCACGGTGCGTTGGGATAATTCAGCACACCGGTGCGCTATGTTACACTGGGCGCACCGATAAAACAAACTATTTTTTTTTTTAAATTCACGCAGGGGACGACATGGATTGGGATCCGATTATGCAAGTCATCTCGTGGGTTGGATGTCTTAGGTCTATATATAGAAATACAAACCCTATAAATCTAAAATCAAAAGCCCTAATTCCAAAATCACAGAAACAGGGAGAATTAATGGCAGAAACAAAAAGAATGTAGGGTTTAGGGTAAAAATGGATTTTATGTATTTATTCATTTATTTATTATTATTATTATTATTATATTTATTTATTTATTTTAATTTTTTTTCTGAAAATGAAAAACAAATTGAAATTTTTTTCTTACTGTGTAAAAAAAACTGCAACAAAAGTATAAAAAACAATAAACTTTAATCACAAGATCGTTTGAAATTCTATGCTACAGGGTTTGAATCACCGAAGGTTTTGAATTCTTATTGTCTAAATATCTCTGTTCGAACGTATTTCGTTGCTCCACAGTGCTCTTGTGCTCTCTTGCTCTAGGTATGTCTCCTGCAAATCTCTGGCTGAAATTTTTTGCAAAAATAGTGAAATAATGAAACGTGTTTAGTATTTAAAGAATTGTTTTATGAAATTAGATTTTCGAAAATATTTTGGCACCCATTTTTCAATTTATTGCTTTTTTTTCCCTTAAAGAAAATATAATTGCGTTTTTTTTATTTGTGTCTATTCGTCACTGGTGCGTCACTTAATAGCACAGCACCGGTGTGTCCGTTTATAACATGGCACTGGTGCGCAGTAACTAAAACGCACCAGTGCGGTGATTTGTACATTAGCACCGATAACAAGAAGTCCATTTTTAAGGCACCAAAATTACTTTTAGGTGTGTGCACCAAAATTTATTGTTGATTTTGCTCAAATGCAGGTATAAAATATCATAATTATATCAAATGGACAATTCTTCAAAATCCAACTTGTTCCATAATATTTCTCAAATTCCATCGCGGAGTTCTCCCTTTCCATCTCGAGACGTAATATTTACTTCAAATTTTATTTATATTTTCATTATCTAATTGAATTTATGTTTTTTATCCATGTCAATCATGCACAACTTAATTAAATTTATAATGTATACAAATTTGCAGGTTCATGCAGATTCAGAATCGAGTTCATATGCACAAAATATTCAAACAACTCCAAAATGTCGGAAGCTCTTATCAGGAGCAGCATACTGCAAGGCGCATTTGGTAGATGAAAATATATAACCGCTTCACCCTGACAATTGTAACAATATTGCATCTTCTAGCCACAATCCTGGGATAGTGATGGTAATAATTATAATTGTTTGATATATTGATTAATGTAATTATTTCAACGTCAAACCAATTAATCGTGCAATATTGTCAACGTGGTTACTAATTGATATCATATACTTTGTACTAATCATGTTCAAATATTTTTTTTTAAATTATTAGGATTCTAGTGATGATGAGCGACCTACCTACCATCTTCCGTTGCACCCCACGACAATGTCAAATTGAGATAAGACTGAATTAAGAGAAAAAATAGGAGAGGAACGATACCAAGAATGATTGAATCAACCACCGATTCAATTCCTGCTACGTCCAGATTCACTAATTAGTAATTACTACAACAATAGTAGTTATGTTAGACCTAAGAATTTTGTGATCCATAATGTAGAATAATTTCTTTCAGATTAATCACATAATAAGGATTAATCCGAAAGACATTATTCTAAATAGTAGTTCTTCACAAGCTGGCAATAGAGGCAATCAAATAGAGCTTGGCATGGATGATTACTTAAGGGATATGACTGCCATGGAGACAATGTTGTTAGATGCATTCCAAAACGATGATCAACTAGGGGATGATGCTCATATTGCTGACACCTTTTTCGAAAGCCTTAAATTTTCTTACACCACCCCTCTCTTTGGACCTGGTGGTTAGTCAAAGTCTACCCAATTGGGGGCAACGATGTTACTGTACAACTTGAAAGCAAAGTTTGGCTTGTCGAATGCATGTTTCACGGAAATTTTGAGATAAGTTACCATAAAGTCCTCCCTTATATAAATTTGAGAAATATAATCAGTACACAATGAACATTACAAATGGTAAATTTTATGAATGTGAATAATTATATCGGAATTAATTTACATTTATTAATATATTTTTACATGATCACCAACTACAAGTTATTCAAATATAAGGTTCTTCCAAGTGATAATGTATTTCCCGGTAGCTGCGAAGAGGTAAAGAAATTGTTGAAAATTTTGGGTGTTGAGTACATATCATATCATGCATGTCCAAATGATTATATTATATATAGAGGAGAATATGCAAACAAAGAGATATGTCCAAAATGTGGGCATGGCAAGTATGATAAATAAAAAAGAAGGGTAAATCACGTACTGGTCCTCCTTTTAAGATATTGAGGCACATGCCTATAATCCCAAGAATTCAAAGGCTCTTTCGCTACAAAGAATTAGCTATGTTGTAGGGATGGCATGCCTCACACATAAGTGAGTTAGGAGTTATTTGAATCCCAACTGATTCAATAGCCATGAAGCATATAGAGGATACATGGCCCAAAAAATTCAAGGATGAAGTACGAAGTCTACGACTTAGCATAGCCATGGATGGCGTCAACCCATATTCCCCCAGAACACCAACTATTCTATTTGGCTTGTAGTAGTGATCAATAACAATATCCCCCCATGGTTTTCCGTGAAGAATGAACATCTTATGTTGGATCTCATAGTCCCTGGTAGAAGATAAGTGAAGAATATGGAAGTCTACTTAAAACCACTAGTGAATAGAAGGAATTATGGGATGTGATAAATGTATACGATGTATCAAGACCCATCGCAACAAACAAGAGTTTTATGTTGTATGGCATATGTGCTTACACGACACATGATTATCCAGGCTTAGGAGTTTTCTCTAGTAAATTACATGTTTAATTTATTGTTTTTTTTATATATGTAACAATATTCTTTCGCATATTAGTTATTTAACTCGTTGTAATTGTTCTGATCTTCTTGATATTATTTAACGTGCCATGCATATTAATTGTATACAATAATCTCACAGGTCTTGTTACAAAATGGAATTTTGGATGTAAATGTTGTGGACCTTCTCTTAAAGCTAGATGGTCCAAGGACCTACGAAAGCTAGTGTATGATTGCTCCAGGGTATTCCTCCCAGAAGAACACCCTTACAAAAGAGAAACATTTTCTTTCAATGGTAAACTGGAGAGAACCCAAAGGCCTCCAATAACGACACTAGCTGAATGGCTTAAAGAATATGAGAGAGAGAAGGAGAAGGAGTTCATAGAAATGTTCGATTTAGATGGGGAGCCTATGTTTGATGATCAGAATTATTCGACACCTATGTTGAGAAATTACCCATTGGGATGAAAAGGAAATCTATATTTTATAACCTCCCATATTGGGAGCATCTTAATATTACCCACTTATTATATCCTATGCATATATTTAAAAATATTTCATCTTCTGTATGGAGGAACATGTCATCGAAACAAAGTTAGACATTGGTTGTTAGGAAAGATCTTATTACTTCAAAAACTAAAAAGAAACATTGGCCAACATGATTAGAAAGTACAAGATCAGAGGCAGGCGTTGGTCCCTCTAATTCATGGTATTTCAAAGAAGGTGATGTCCCATGGATTTTTTAAAAATATGATCTTTTTTTGGAAAATGAAGTTATAATGGGTGTGAGGGTGCCATCTTCATACGGTTCTTCACTACGGTGCTACTTCACCGTGGATGACCATTTGTCGGGGTTGAAATCGCATGACCATCTGAATCTTCTAAGAGTACGTATAATGTCAAAAGCATGATCATTTTATTATTTTTTATATTAATAAATTTTATCCCATGCAGGGATCATAAAACATAACTATTTTTGTATATTATTGCACGTGTTTATAACTTTGCAGTGTCATTATCCTTTTTTCATGCGTGGGTGTGTGAAACATGAATTCCCTCAAGACCTAGGATGTGCCATATCTAAATTATCTTCATTTGTACGTTGGATCACGTCAAAGGAGATTCATGTGGCTAGCATTCCACGGTGGCATCAAGAGATAGTTAGGATTGTTTATATGTTTGAGAAGGAACTGCTGACGAGTTTCATGGACTTGTAAGTTCATCTTCTAATCCACCTAGTAGATGAGCTTGAATTAGTTGGGGTGGTTTCTTGTTGTTGGATGTTCTTCTTAGAGAGGTACATGATGAAATTGAAAGGTTTTGTTCGACAAAGGGAAAAACCCGAGGGGTCTATGACAAAGGGGTACACATCATATGAGTCTTTCTATTATGCCAGTGAGTACATCAAGCAAATCGACAACAGATCGGGTGCGGTGATTTGGGACAATGAAAGGGATGAAGACAAAAGAGAAGGGGAGTTGCTCCAAACTAGTGGAAAAAAGTGCTTGATAAAGAGTAAGCGACTTATAATTTTTCAAATTTACACAAAGTAAATATTCATGTTGAACTTCGATATAATGTATATTTTGATCTCTATGTAATATATAATGTCGTTTTGATTTCATCAGTGAATGCAGAAATTGAAGCAATCAATAAATTTGTTCTTTACAATTCTAAAGCGACACAACTATGGGTCGCATTGTACGAACAAAAGAGGATAAAATGGGATAGTGACATGAAATAATTCAGACAGTTGAATGGTAGAAGTGTGCCTTATCCCGATCATTTAAAAGAAAATATGCCAAAAATATGCCCCAACAGTTGGGTTGCTGACCAAGTCAAAGAGAAATACAGTGCAACCGATCGTTACCCGCGTGCTGAAGAGGATGCGTTAAACGTAGGGATTGGGTGTGGAAACTCGGTAATAATATATTTAATTTATATGTAAATTTGAAACTTATAAGAAATATGTATTTCATATTTTAATTGTTGGGTTATTATAAGACACATGACACTATGATTTTTTTAACTTTTTTATAATAGGTGCATTTGTTCCCATCTATGTGGGCATATGGACACCATTTTCGCACAGAAAATGTTGATGCTGGAAACATCACACAATACTGTGGAGAGGAAGTCGAGTTTGATCAATCTATTTGATCTAGCCACTGTGATCAAAACCTAGTACGAGGGACGTTAGGTTACATCGGAAAGATACAAGAGATCATTGAAGTGGATTTCTCTTCTTTCCAATGTGTTAATTTAGGTGCAAGTGGTGGAACACCTTTGATCGGAATAATGAAAAGGAAGATTGCGATAGTAGGCTGATATGTTTCAACTCTAGAAATATGTGGGATGAAGCTAAGGAGCCCTATGTTTTCCCCAAACACTACAACCAGGTGTTCTTTTACCTAGATGTGTTGGATAGGGATTGGTGCTTCGTATTGAGACATGACCCTAGATCAAAACATATTTTTCAGAAAATTCGTGTTATCATGCCATGTGAGCTGGAAGATAATGAGGGTGATCATGAGAACCGAGAGTGATATGGTACATGTGTTATTTCATCAATATTTATACTTTTTAAAGTGGTTTTTACGAAACATTATAATATGTATTTTCAATTAATTGGTAATTTGCATCATGTTAATGTTAAATCAATATTTCACTTGATAATTTGCAATTATGTTGATCTCATAAACAATGGTGTATTGTATAAAGTTTGTTGAGATTCAACAAGATGATGAGCTTAGTGAAAAGAGTCGCCTTCACTAAGTGGGCCCGCAGGCTATTTTTGGCGCAAAGTCTATTTTTAGACTATGACTATTTTTAGACATGTCGATCATATTCTATGAGTTGCAGGATGCTATTTGTGGATGGTTGGTCAAGTTGGAAAAATAGATGGACTTCTATTTTTAGACATACTGGGCGGAATCTATTTTTAGATTTCCAATCTAAAAATAGTTATGTCGAATATTATTAGCTCTTAATAATATTTGGACTCTAAACATTCTCTTATTCTCTTGGAGCACTTCAATTAAGTGCACAGATGTGGCACAATAGATGACAGAAGGAATTACGCTATTCCTGAGGGTTTACTGGAGCTATTGCATGGAGGACTTTAGTTAGAACTCATGTGACAGAGTTTGGTGGAGTTGGAGAAGTATTTGGTGGAGTTGTATTTAGTTTAACTCAGTTAGACTCATTTGAGCTAGTTGTATCTAGTCTAACTAATTGATACACTAGTGAGAGTGGAGTGAATTAATTAGTTAATTAATTCAAAAATAATAACTCATTAATCAACTAAAGGATACATCAGTTAACTACAGTGCATGGACAGTTTCAGTGGAGACCAGTGGAGAGATAGGTGAAAGGGCAAGATGACTATCAGTTGTGACTATAGTGATGCATTGATTGCATCCAACACTCAGTAGAGATGCCAATGAGGATTGCATAGTGCAAGCCAGGTGAATTTCAGTTCATTCATAGCCATTCTTCAGCAGGGATTGCGCAGTAGAGGTAGGCTAGCAGGTAGCAAAGATTGGTGCATGGATTTGCTAGATCGGACCTGATTAGTGTGTAGCGATTGTATTGTACTGAGAGCTTGATATGATCAGCTTTGTATGAGGATTGTTACATGATATCTATGACATATATTATATATATAGATAGTTGGGGTTTTTAGCTTCAGGTTTTCCCGTTAAAACAACTGTGTTAATGTATGTGAATTTTTATGGTTTCATGTGTGCATTGCAATTGATTTAATTTCCGCATGTGATGATCAATGGTGGAATAGATTTTGTATTGTGCATGAAGTTAAAATATCATGTGATTAGGAGAATCTTGGATATATAACATATTAGTTATATAATTTATACATGGTATCAGAGCGATATTGATCAGAACAATTGCAATTATTGAAGCGGTTGAGTTTTGTGCTGGTGGAATTCGAATTTGCTGCAGTGTTTTCTTGGTTTCGAAGTTGAGCATTCATTGAAATGTCTTTCAACGGATTGTGATTGGAGTATGCCCTTGAGGGAAGCTTGAATTATATTGCATGGAAGGAAAGGATGGAGGCAGTGTTGGATGATAATGGGTTGAAGGAGTTCATAGATGCAGAAATTCCAAAACCTTCTTCTAGCGATGCTGCCGCGCTTGATGCATGGAAAAAGAAGACAAAAAAATGTCGAAGGATTATGTTGGAAGGTGTGAAGGATCACATTGTGTCTAGCCTTCATGGTAAATCTTCTCCATTCTTGATGTGGAAATCTTTGACAGACTTGTTCCAAAGCAGAAGCGACCAGAGGAAGTTGGCGCTTAAAGACAAACTCAGGAAAATAAAAATGGAGAAAGGCGACAACATACCCAAGTACCTCACGAAGTTTTTCCAGTGCAGGGATGACCTGGGAAGTGTGGGGGTTACTGTTGATGAAGAAGACTTGGTGAGCTTGGCTCTCCTTGGGCTTTCGAAGATTTGGCATAGCTACGAGGACTCTGTCAATGGTTGGGAGAAACTGCCGGGATGGGAGCGACTTTGGTCGGATCTTGTGCAGGAGGAGATAAGGCGGGGTAACAGGGATGGATCTTCTTCAAAGAATGAAGATGAATAAAATTTCTCTTTGGCTGCCAAAGCAAGGAAGGGGAAGGGAAAGAAAAATCCTTCTCAATCTGGTGCGAAAGGCAAGAAGCAGGACTTGTCCAAGGTGAAGTGCTTTCACTATCACCAACATGGAAATTACGCCACTAATTGTCCATAGAAGAAGAAAAATAAGCAGGCTGCTAGATCTGCAGCTGGAGAGGCCTTAGCCTTGCAGTTTGAGTTGGATTTTTCGCTGATCGCATGCTTGGTTTCAAGTGTGATGGGATCAGTGTGGTTTCTTGATAGTGGTGCGTCTTTCCATATGACCTGAGACAAAGATTTTTTTACTGATATGGATGAGAAGGATCTTGGAGTGCACATCGAGATGGGCGATGATGGTAGATATAGTGTGACTGGTATCGGGACCATTTCCTTTAAGAGGGAGTCTAGAATACCTTTCATCTTGAAGGATGTCATGCATGTTCCAAGATTGAAGAAGAATCTGATATTTGTGGCGATGTTGGAAGACAAGGGCTATGATGTTGTTTTTAGCGAGGGAAAGGCTTTCCCGCGCAGTATAACAACTGGTGAAACCCGAAGGATAGGGGTTCAAGTTAAGAACCTTTATCAATTGTAGGTAGATGGCTGCGCAGCAATGGCAGGCAAAGTAGAAGGAGTGGTGAGCCGGGATGAGGGTGAATTGTGGTACAAGAGATTGGGCCATCTTCACCATGGTGCTTTGAAAATTTTGCAGCAGATTTCTACCAGGCTTCCCAAGGGTACACTTGCGCAGTTAGATCAGTGCAAGAAATGTACTTTGGGAAAATTTGTGAAGACCACTTTTCATGAGAAGGATAGTCACGCCACGACAATCCTTGAGAGAATTCACACAGACATTTGTGGACCTTTCTCAGTAGCTTCGACAGTAAAGCACAGGTATTATGTGATATTTGTTGATGAATTTTCTCGTAAGTGCTAGATCTTCTTCATGCAGAAGAAGAGTAATACATTCTCAAAGTTCTGTGAGTTCAAGGCACTGTTTGAGAAAGAGTCGGGGAATCAGGTGAAAGCTCTTAGGAGCGATAATGGTGGTGAATTCAAAGACTTTTGCAGCGCAAAAGGAATTCGAAGAGAGCTCATAGCGCCTCATAACCCATAGCAGAATGGGGTCGCGGAGCAAAAGAACAGAACGATCGTGGGTGATGCACATGCGATGTTGCATGATCAGGGCCTTCCCATACACTTGTGGGAAGAAGCATGCAACACTGCGGTTTATGTGCAAAACCGTTGTCCTCATAGAGGTCTTGGCATGAGTACACCCGAAGAGGCGTTTTCTAGTAAGAAGCCTGATATTTCTCATTTGAAGATTTTTGGCTCACCTGTTTACATTCATGTGACGAAGGATGCCAGGAAGAAGATGGAGCCGACCGCAGAGGTTGGGATATTTGTGGGGTACACAGAAACACCCCACAATTATTGTGTGTATTTTCCAGATAGTCAGAAGACTGTTATGCAATGGGATATCAAATTTCATGAGGAGAAAGCCATGGAGTTGTCGCTTGAGAGGGAGCTACACTTGCATGCAGATGAGGAGCTACTAGTTCCTAAAGATGAGCCTCAAGATGTGGATCGGCCAAAAGAGGAAGTTCATGGAGTGGAAGAAACCACTCATTTAGTGCCAACCATCAGAGGGCGAAAGCGCACTACAGAAGCTGAGCGACTGAATCTTGATGCAGCGCAGAATGTAGGAGTCCCTACATCACAGCGCAAACAGAGACAATCACCTGACCGATTTACTGGATACATGGCTTTGATGAGGATAGATAGTTATTTCACCAAACTTGGTTTCAGCAAGAGTGAGGCGGATCTGAACCTATACCAGATTGTGGTGGAGGGTAAGTTGCTGATCATTTTACTTTATGTAGATGATTTTATTTTGACAAGTGATGAGTTGTTGATACTCTCATGCAAGGAGGATCTTGCAAAAGAGTTTGAGATGAAGGACTTGGGCCTCCTTCATTGTTTCCTGGGATTGGAAATTTGGCAGCGCAGTGATGGACTGTTTGTTTCTCAGGGTAAGTATGCCCGGGAGATACTGGAGAAGTTCAACATGCATGGCTGCAAGCCTGTTGATACTCCTCTTCCTGGTGGATGGAGGAAGGAGGATGCTACTTCATCGGAGGTAGTGGATGCCACTGTTTATCGACAGTTGGTGGGGTCGCTTATGTATCTGGTCAATACACGACCCGACATATGCTATGCTGTTAACCAGCTTTCACAAGCTATGGTTAAGCCTACCAAGCTCTTTTGGAAGGCGAGGAAGCATGTATTGAGATATCTCAGAGGCACATCGGGATATGGATTATGGTACAGACAGTCGGATGAGGTGAGGCTATGTGGCTTCACGGATGCAGATTGGGCAGGGAGCCCAATGGACAGAAAGAGCACATATGGAGGGATTTTCAGTATCGAGTCGACAACAGTTTCTTGGTACAGCAGGAAGCAGAGATCCGTGGCACTCAGTTCAGTGGAGGCTGAGTACATGGTAGCAAGTTTGGCTGCATGCGAGGCTATATGGATGAGGAAGATCCTGGTCGGGTTGTTCGGTTCACACTTAGATCCTACTGTGATATATTGTGATAATCAGAGTTGCATTAAACTCTTGGTTAATCCAGTATTTCATGATAGATCTAAACATATTGACATCTGGTACCATCATATCAGAGATTGTGTGTAGCGGAAGATCATGTTGCTTTCTTACATTCCTACGGAGGATCAGGATGCAGATATTCTGATGAAGGCACTCACCAGGAGAAAATTCGAATACCATAGAGATAGGATCGGGGTGGCAGATAATCCCTATCTTGTTGAGAGGGAGTGTTGAGATTCAACAAGATGATGAGCTTAGTGAAAAGAGTCGCCTTCACTAAGTGGGCCCGCAGGCTATTTTTGGCGCAAAGTCTATTTTTAGACTATGTCTATTTTTATACATGTCGATCATATTCTATGAGTTGCAGGATGCTATTTGTGGATGGTTGGTCAAGTTGGAAAAATAGATGGACTTCTATTTTTAGACATACTGGGCGAAATCTATTTTTAGATTTCCAGTCTAAAAATAGATATGTTGAATATTATTAGCTCTTAATAATATTCGAACTCTAAACATTCTCTTATTCTCTTGGAGCACTTGAGTTAAGTGCATAGATGTGGCAAAACAACTGACAGAAGGAATTACGCTATTCTTGAGGGTTTACTGGAGCTATTACATGGAGGACTTCAGTTAGAACTCATGTGACAGAGTTTGGTGGAGTTGGAGAAGTAGTTGGTGGAGTTGTATTTTGTTTAACTCAGTTAGACTCAGTTGAGCTAGTTGTATCTAGCCTAAATTATTGATACACTAGTGAGAGTGGAGTGAATTAATTAGTTAATTAATTCAAAAATAATAACATATTAATCAACTGAAGGATACATCAATTAACTACAGTGCATGGACAGTTTCAGTGGAGACTAGTGGAGAGATAGGTGAAAGGGCAAGATGACTAATCAGTTGTGACTATAGTGATGCATTGATTGCATCCAACACTCAGTAGAGATGCCAATGAGGATTGCGCAGTGCAAGCCGGGTGAATTTGAGTTCATTCAGAGCTATTCTTCAGTAGGGATTGCGCAGTAGAGGCAGGCTAGCAGGTGGCAAAGATTGGTGCATGGATTTGCTAGATCGGACTTGATTAGTGTGTAGCGATTGTATTGTACTGAGAGCTTGATATGATCAGCTTTGTATGAGGATTGTTACATGATCTCTATGACATATATTATATACATAAAGTTGGGGTTTTCAGCTTCAGGCTTTCCTGTTAAAACAATTGTGTTAATGTGTGTGAATTTTTATGGTTTCATGTGTGCATTGCAATTGATTTAATTTCTGCATGTGATGATCAATGGTGGAATAGATTTTGTATTGTGCATGAAGTTAAAATAGTGTGTGATCAGGAGAATCTTGGATATATAACATATTAGTTATATAATTTCTACAAAGTTCTCTTTTTTTGTATGTAAGATCATAGTAAAATAATGATAATTCTAAAGTACATGGATTTATTTGCATTATTTTCTAAACTTTATTATGTTACAATAATTCATATTATTCTAGATTTGTTATTTTACAATTATTTAAAATTTTACAAATTTACAAATTTAAAATTTTTAATAAAATCATTTCACATTAATACAATTAAAATTTTACAAATATTTTACATACAATTACAATTTTAGAATTTTACATACAATTACAATTACAATTACAATCAATTCACAATAATACAATTAAAATTTTACAAGTATTTTACATAGAATTAGAATTACAATTTTACAATTTCACATACAATTAAAATTACAATTAGAATTACAATTTTAGAATTCTACATATATACAATTACAATTTTACAAATTTAAAATTTAAAATTACAATTACAATTTTACAATTTTACATATGTACCATTACAATTACAATTTTAGAATTTTACATACAATTACAATTTTACAATTTTACATATATACAATTACAATTAAAATTACAATCACAATGAAAATTTCACAAATATTTTACATACAATTACAATTAACACAAATACAATTACAATTTTAGAATTTTACATACAATTAGAATTACAAATATTACAATTTTACAAATCATGATAATTTAATATTAAATTAATTAATAAACATCACGATCATGATAACCATCGTACAAACATCATATTTGACTAAAAAACACATTCAAATTCACTAACATCATCGTGATCATGATCATCTAACAAAACAAAATTAGCATTATATAACATCATCACAACACAAACAACAAATATACATCTCATGTGAAATAACTGCTATCACATACACATCTATCTGCAAGCTGCACATTAAATGAACATATCTAACATGACCTAACAATATACCCATCATGATGATCACCAACAGGTAAATTAAGTACAAATGCAACATGAACATTAAATACATGGACCATATATATATATATATATATATATATATATATATATATATATATATAATGTCAAAAATATACAACTGTAATATAAATGTCATAAATCAGCTAGTGGTACATCATCAATAACAGTACTAGTCGAGGCCTGCTCAGTCAATGGTGCAACCTCAACAAGATCAGAGACATGATGATCATCACGTGCCTGCTGATCTGGTACTGGTGCCTCATGCTGATCAGGATCAACTATCGGCTGCTCATCATGATGACTTAACATGGTCGATGGTCCAGCCTGCTCATGATCATGAGTACTGTTGGATGCTGCAGGCTGCTGACTGGACGTGGACGATGGTCCAACCTGCTCTCCATGATGACTGCTACTCGATGCTAGTGGAGGCTGCTTATCTGGCGCAGTGCGAGGTGAATGATCATTAGATGATGCATCGCTACTCAAAGACTGTCGATCACGTGTTGCGTCTCTACCATGCCTATAACGTGCAATGGTCCTCCTCAACCACGTAACTAAGGTCATAGCTCCTACGAAATTCTGCATCAGGCTCTACATGTCACTCTTCATGCCTCTCCACATATGTAACATCCTACCATCGACCTCTATGTCTCTCATAGTAGCGAGCTTGACTCTCGCCTCAACAATCAATGCAGTGAGTTGGTCGCCCAACTCCATCCTAAATCTGCTATCAAGCCTACCACGCCTAGGAAAAGGGAGTACTCGTGCACCAGAAAGAACAGGTCTATCTGCACTAGCCTCATGATCCTTGGCATATGGCATATCCTGATCATCATCAAGATCCACAACTAGATAATTTGGTGGCGCTAGCATGTCCTCGCCATCAAAAGACCCAATGTCTACAAAATATATACAAGTACACAACAATAATTAGACAATTTCATTACACAATTTAATGAAAACAAGTTAAAGAACATGTTAGAATAAATTTAATTAAAAAAATAATATTACCTCTATCATCCGGTGACTCATCATCTGTGAAGAGGATGTTGGCAAACCCTCGCCAATCCAAACCAACATAAGGATAGGGGACCATAACGAAGGGATGATCGTCAATGCTGCCTAGCGACTCCAGTGCATCATATGATATCCTCACAGAAAACTCAATATTACCCCTCTTGGGCATCATCTGTCCCCACATGTGCATCTATGCATGCAACATCGGCTTACAAGGTTGTCGAACAAAAGTAGGCCTTGTCTCTGGAAACCTCTCAAAAAATAAACAAAATAACTCTGAAGCAAAAGGGAAGTTGACCCTCCCTTTTGCTTGAGCACGACATCTATCTGTTGTGTTATGCAATGACACACCACCCCCCCCATTTTCATTTTCAAAATAGTTTAAAATTTGATAATATAAATAGGGACCCTTCTTAAATGTATTTTTTTCATTTTGAATTAAAAAAATAAAATTCCAAAACATTGTTGTTTTGGAAAAATAAAACAAAAAACAAAAAGAAATTAATAAATTCCATTTTCATATCTTTGTGATCACCCTATCACAAATCGTATCTCGCATAATCTTTTTCCCATTAAAAAGTTAAGCACAAAACATGAAATCCTGATTTGCGATCTGCGATTTGAACTTCGCAAGCGACATCATAAATCACACATTGCACATATACACTCAAAACTTAAGACATTAATTATCAATATTCCGATGTTGCGATATATCGATAAAGGAGATTTTGTGATTTCGCGATATCGCAAAATCGCATATCACATGACATAAAACTTGTTAAAGAAATTATTTTCACAAAAAAGTTCAAAATACGCGATGCGACGGATTTGATGAGGTTTAATGAAGGTTTTAATGTGAAAATAAATCATGTCAAAAATAATTAAACATGTTTCATCATCCCAATGCGTACATTTATTGTTTTGTTACGGCTAATTAATGATACAACTGCTTCCCAGATCTTTTCTTTTAAAATCAGTAATTTCACTATATCTTTCATCATTTGATCATTACTCTGTCTTAAATAGGGATTTTTCCTCAAGAGATATCCATACGCAAGGCAATGTAGAAACACGACAAACAAATTATTGCAGAATTTGAATGTACAGAAATGTCGTCCAAAATCACAAATATTGTTTGCATTGCAGATGGAGGTGCTACAACATGGAAAGCCATCTATACTATCCTCGAAGATGAAAAACCTGAAGTAACAGAGGTCAAGGCAAATGCTAATGATGCAAAGCCCTCATATTTACAATGTAAAGATGTCGCATGCTCCTTCCTTCACAGGATATCATCTAGGGCTAGGATTTTATCATATACTGATATGATAAGATGGGTGGTTGAGAATTCAACTATTAAAGACAGACAATTCAGAACCATTAAGAATGAAATCTTAGGTTCTTTTAGAGCTGAAGATTTGAAAGTCATGTACAAACTGGCCAACCAACAAGACATCTATGACAACCAGTTTGTTGAAAAATTTGCAAAGGATAATGAAGACCCTTTCAAAATAATTCAAGGTTGGAGGAAAATGGATAGCAATTTTAAGCATGATAAATCAGGTATGTATCCTATTGCTTCACTTGAAAATCCCTACAATTTTGCAGCATCGATGCTGTGTAGATTGTATGGTCTCCCTGATAACACCAAGTTCTCTATTAATTGGGTTCCCTTGATTGACTCCTATGTTAATTCTCACATCATGAATTGGGCAACCATTCTTTCTAAAAACCTAGCCAAAGTAATTAATGAATATTGCCAGGAAAGATTTATTTCTTTCAAAGTCGTCCCCCAATTTTTCATGAGCGCATATGTTTTCGATGCCATTTGTTTCTCCACCATATTTCCAATTATGGGTTGGAAATGGACTCTCGAGGACCCTACCCCTATTCATTTAAGTCATAAACATATATGGGAACATCATTTTGTACCACACTTCCACAGGTTATGTTATGGAGTTGTATTACCATTAGATCAGTTAATGTTTGATAGAGAGAGCCCCAGGTTCACTAAGGAAGCCATCACAAATCTCCAAATGATAGGAAGATGTTTCATTGAAGAATCATTTTCATACATCAGAGTATTCGGAAGCTCCTCTCCTCCACATGTACTTCCTTTGTATGTTTCAGATAAACTAATGGCAAGAGAAGTGGCTTACCAAACTGTCAGCAATGGACTCACTAAAACTCTGAAAGATAATAAAAAATCTTTATGGCCAAGTTTTCCAATTCAGTGTGGTTCATTCTCCCTCATGAATTTCAATCATGCGTCGAAAGAATGCCATAAAATTCAGCTTTTGAAGCTCCCTGTTCTACCGCCAAGGCAATTCGATGCACAATAGATCGCTAATAAATTTAATTAGTCAGTCAAAATTAGACTTGTCATACACACAAATTATAGATTTGAAGACATTTTTAAATCTGTTAAAACTTTTGAAGAAGTTCAAAACTTTGTTAGATTGAATCTAAACCTGGAGGAATTACAAAAATTTGATGAATATAGAGAGCAAAGACTCAAGTGTATTCCAAAAAATATCATGATTACTAGTTATATGACTGAACCAAGCAAGGTGATAAGAACAGAAGAATCAGACCCACATAATCAAAGTGAGCTAGATAAATTGTGGACGTTAGTTAGTAATACATTGATGGATACCCCCAAGGGATGATCCACACAGAAAAATACAGGATTTCATACCCCCCAGGGTTAGATAGTTTCAGCAAAAGAAACCACCGAAATTCCTGGGACAAGCTCCCAAGATGCAAAATTTATTCCTGCGTTTCCTACTAGTGAAATTATTCTAAAAGTAACTAATATCCCTCCATTGGATGTATTCTATATCCCTCTTTATAAATCTGTAGTAAAGAAACAGAGAAAGAGAAGAAGGATTGAAACACCCCCAGGTAATGCGATCATGGAAGTTGTGTGGAAATACACCTCGTCAAACCCAATCGACAACCTAACTCGGCTATCACAATTTGTTGGAGCATATACTACTGCAACAATGGATAAAGAAGCCGAAGTATCCATTTTGGTTCAAGAGAAGGATGATAAAATAATGCAACTACAATAACAACTGGATGAATAAAGGAACAGTTTGAGTCAAAAGGTTGAGCAACAACTCTTTAAATTACAGCAAGATATGGAAGTACTTAAGATAAGTCATGAAAATGACTTATCCAGCAAAGACACACTGATTAAAGATTTGAGAGAAAATATTATAAAGTATGAAGGAATTCCTACGGCAGAGGAATTCATTAAAGAAGCATTGGCATTAAATGCCCTACTCTCAAAACATCAAGATTTGTTTGTCTTACAAATGTCAGACATAGTTCCACATTTGGAAATTAGTGAAAAATTGACTAATACAATCATTGATCGGAGAATTGAGTTTAATGAACTCAATACCAAAATTTATGACTATATTAAATGGCAGGATTCAGAGGAAGGAAGAAGACCAAATCTGCCAAATATCAAAGAAACTTATAAAGATATTCTCTTTACTGACTGGGATACATAGGTAAAACAGGCAGAATTGGAAATAGCTAGAGCATCAGGCATATCAAAGAGAATTGTCAAAATAATCAACCACATGTTACATAGCTTTGGTTTAATTAAAGAAGGTGATCCTAAATCAATTCCTGATCTCAAAATATTGGAGAAAAGTTGGAAAAATACAGGGAAAATACGAGAAGAAATAATTGCACAGCTGAAAAAGACTAATTGGGAAGCATACTGGTAATTCTTGGTTAAGCCTCATAGTCAAATAATGACATTGAATTGTTCTCTAGATTCCAAACAAAAAATGCTGCCACTTTTACTTGATGCTATATTTACTGGAAAGATGAAAACACAGTTCGGGAAGCCTCCACAAGTTCAACCAATGTCCGATATTTGTGAATAGAAAAGCAGAGCTGGCACTAGTCGATCATCAAGCATGATCATGAGTTAATTTGTTTTCACAATTTCAATTCTAGCAATTAGATACTAGGAATGAGGAAGGTTGTTAGAAACCTCCTCATAATATATTTTGTACAATCTATTTTTATAAGTAGTTAATATAGTATTTAAACCCTTCTCATGCATTTAGAGAAGGGTCTAGGGTTTTTATTAAGAACATTTACAAAGAATGCATTACTGTATGTTTGTGGATGTCTTGATAAGATAATGGAACATGGTCTTTTCAATTATATATCATCTTGGTTGATCACTGTTGATGCACTATTGTATTCTCTGAATGACTTATTGATAGAATATTGATTGTGACCTATTATCATTGGCCAGATGAGCACACATCTGGTACTATTATCGTGTATGCTAAACTCTGTTTTAACATTAATGATAAATCTATCTTTTTATGAATCATGTATGAAATCAATTTTTTTTGTTTGAAGTATTATTTGCACTATTGTACGATATCAGAATAGAAATTGATTTGTTTTATATATGACCATCATAATATATGCAATATGTTTCACATCTTCTTCTGATTAATTGTTTTCTCAAAAGGATTATCTTACAAAAGTATTAATTCTATTATGTCTGTGACTGATCTAAATCATCACAGACTGAATAGACATCATTTTAGATCACATAAAATAAGCATTATCCTGGGTTAGATCAGATCAGATTTAATTCAAAGTTTTTCATCTTAGAATAAAATTGTCTTATTTTTTTTAGTTATTCTCCTTGCAAATCATTCGAAAGAAACCCAACAATCATATAAAACCCAAAACTGGGAAACTGGTCCCATTACCTCCAGTCGGAGCCAATATCCCAAACGGAAAAGGAGCTTCTTTAAGGTCCGGACCGGGTGGTTATCCCCCTTGTTGTTGCCACAGATTTATGAGGCCTTAACACTATCTAAGGCTCTAGAGAACTGCCGCAAAAAAAATGGTAGACCACCTGAAAAGTTGTGGCTCCCGTACTAAAGAATCAACATAATATAGAAGAGGGAAACTAATGTGTTTCCCGTCGCTGGTGTTGTGTTAAATGTTTGAAATCAGAAGTGAGAGGCACCTCACTGCCTCAATACCAAATGCAGCAATACGTAACTGCCCTCTGGAGACCTGAAAATATGAAGGAGATGGTATATCCATGCTAATGTATCTCTGGGAGTACGCCAACTGACTCCCTGCTGCATAGCCAACTGGAACATCTAGGAACGAGGGAAAATCCACCCCTCTCCTTGATAGCCCAATAATGAAATAAATGTCCTCCTCAGTAGGCGCGTACCACTGGTTAGGACCAACCTGGAAAGCCTGTAGGTGGGCATTCCACCTGCGGATAAGATGTCACAAAAGCACACCATGGCCCTTTAGGGAAGTGGCCTCCTCATAGAACTTGAGGAGGCCTACCTGCCTTAGGAGCCCTTGGGTAGCTGCTGTAATAGGGCAAGGGAACACATCTCTCTCCCTCTCTCATGCCTCTCACTGGCGAACCATGTTATACTGGTCTGCTTATTATTGTTGTTGTTCCCTCTATTCTCTCCTTTCACGTCTTTGAATTATTGACATATTAAATACAATTTTTTTATTAAATGAGACACGTATTTAGAAATATACATATATAATTTTTTTTGAAAAAAAAAATAGTCAGTGCGCCACAAAAAATAGGCATGCACCGGTAACGGTGCGTCTTTTTTTGTTGCGCACTCGAGACAGTGCACCAGAAACTTTCTAGCACACCGACGGCGGTGCACATGAAAATTTGCAGCACACCACCCTCCTGGCATTGTTCATAAGTCAACAGTGCGATGGTATAATAGACCGCACCATTGACTATGGATCGGTGTCGAGGGGTGGTGCATTGACCAAACTATACGCCTCGAGGCCTATGGTTTGGTCAATGCACTGACATCCTGACATCATTACATAGTCAACGGTGTAGTATTTTACCATGTCACATCGTTGACCGTGTCGAAATTCCAAAATGCAGTGCTTTGACAAAAAATACCCGCTCCAGGGTAGATATTTAAGTCAACGCACTACATTTCCATTATTCCACAGGGTCAATGGTGCGGCTGGGTCACCGACCACACCACATCTTTTTTAAATTTTAAAATATCATGGTGCGCCTTTCGGTACTGCTATGGAGTCAATGCGGATAATGTAAGAACCGGTTGCGGTGCGCCCTGTAAATTTACAGGCAACATCGAGAACTGGTGCGAGCCGAATGACTCGAGCGCACCACACGGGATTTTTTTTTTCAAACGGTTAATTTTAAGTTAATATACAATTATAATCCTCTAACAGGCTTAATTATGGAAAAACAAGAAAACTAACTGTACATTTTGCTGTTGAGGAGGCATATTGGCTGTATAATTTTCAAAGTAAATTTTCCCACCGTTTTGCAAAATTCAAAATGCAGAGTAGCAGTGTGTGAAATGGGTGCAATGGGAACAACAATGTCAGTGCGGCTCAGAAAAGGATAACTTGCATCGGTGCTTGAGAGCTCTAGAGCACTGAAAAGTGGAAAATGTGGTTTTTTGGGCGTAATTTTTTTTTTATTTACCCTGTTCCGGTGCGTGTTGTTTTATAGGTGCACCGGCCCGGTTTCTTAAGACCGCACCGGGGGGTTTCAATTTTGGCGTGGGGTTTTAGGACGCAGTAGTGTGGAATATTTTTAAATCACCGATGTGCTACAGTAATAAGACATATCAGGGCAGGTTTGTACGGAGCGCACAGTGTCCGGTGTGCCAATGTTTTTTGCACACTGGTGCTTTTTCTGGTTGAATGCACCGGTGCGGGTTAGGATGATAAGCGCACCGAATGAAAAACATCTACAAAAGCCTCCACCGCTAACCTCCTCTAGTAACTTCCGCTACAAACAGATGTTTGGGGTATTTTTATAAGGGGTTCCTCAAAAACATCTACTAGAAGCTATTTTCCTTGTAGTGTGAAGGAGAGCCTGACAATATGTCTGAGGATGAGAAGACTTTCAGAAAATAATTCTTTGAAATGAATGATATAGTGAATGTTCTTTATGAGGAGAGGAATTCAAGGTTGCAAGGTGAGAGCTCAAATCCTCCAAAGGGAAATGGAGGAAATGGAAATAAACCTCCAAAAGGAAATGGAGGAAATGGATACAAGCCTCTAAAATGGAATGGAGGGAATGGTGATAAACCACATCTACCTCCACCTTTCTCTTCATGTTCATATTCAACTCCATCTTCACCATCATCATCTTCTACATCAACCCCTTCACAAACACCTCCACATTCTCCAAAGGGACATGGTAAAAATCCATTTTTAAAACATGACATAAAGTTTGAATTGCCTATGTATAATGGAGAGGTAAATGCTAAGAATTTAGATAATTAGGCTTGTCAGCTTGAAGTATATTGCAGGATAAAAAGGATCAAGGATGATGAGACCAAGATTCAACTTGCTTCATTAAGGTTGGAAAGTGCAACACTCATTTGGTGGGAATCCAAAACACAAGAGGATATCAAGAAAATAGGTAAGATCATAATTTCTTGGAATGATTTTGTGGTTGCATTAAGAAGACAGTTTTATCCTTTAGCATACATGCCGAAAGCTATAATGGATTGGAAAAAATTTAGGCAATTAAAGGGTTAAAGTTTGCAAATTTATACCCAAGAGTTTAGAAGGAGAGAATTGATTTTGGGTATATCCTCTCAAGACACTTTACTCAAATACATTGGAGGTTCACATAGCTACTTGAAACACACTATTATGATGTTTAACCCTACAAAATTAGATGAATTTTGTGTACAGGAAACACATCTAGAAGCAAGAGGGGAAAATGTTCCACAAGAGGGCAACAAAAAGCCATTTAAGGGTGGAGAGAAAGGAAACGGAAAATTCAAAGGAAAAGGGAAGAAAAATGCTCCCATCAAGAAAGAGGGAGAAAAAATCACATGAAAAAATTGTTCAAAAGAAGGCCATGATGAAGACCACTATTGGAAACTTCATCCTGAGATAAGACCCAAAAATTTTAACAACAAAGGAAAACAAAAGACAGTTGCAACTACACAACATGATTTAGGATCAAATTTGGGAGATGAAACAAAGATCATAGCCATGGGATTGAAAGATAAGGACTCCATTGCAAGTACTAGTTCTTCAAATAACCTCAATGAAACTCAAAATGAAAAGGAAAGAATAGAGCTTTTCCATATTATAGTTATCTCAAAACATAACAAAATAGACACTCTATTTAATAGTGGCTCATAAGAAAACCTCATTTCTAAAAACATTGTCAAGAAATTGAATTTGGAAACCATTCCTCATCTTAAACCTTATCCTTTAGGTTGGGTGTGTGACATTGAAAATTTGCAAGTAACTAGAAAATGAAAATTGAAATTCATCATTACTGCAAACTTCATTGATGAGGTAGAACTTGATGCAGTTTCATTATACATTTGTGGTATTGTTTTGGGAAGCCCGTATCTTATGACAGGAAATCTATATTTCATCTCCATGAAAACAAGTATCATTTGTTTAGATATGGTATTGAGTACATCGTTAGAGCACATTGCAATAAACTAAATCTTTCACTTATGAATGCTGGAAAAATGAAGAGGCTTGTTAACTCTAGCAAAAAAATTTGTACTTGTGATGATAGAACCCAAGAATGATGTTGAGAATGAAACCTTTCAAGGATGTGATGCAAAGTTGAAATATGATTTGGTTGAGGTTGTTTTGTACTATACAAAACCTCCCATTTATTTTTACCAAATGGGGACCCTTTAAAATAAATAGGAAATTTATTTGTTTGATTTTATCTTAGCCTAAATCTAAAAACTTTAGGAAATAAATTTTTTTCCCTTTTCACTTTGATTTCTTAGCATGCATCGCAAATCACATAGCTTACAATCCTAACAACTTCAAACATATTAATTCTCGCGAGCTACGATATGCGCTAAAACTTTTCCAAATTCATATAAAACTCTCGTTACAAAAGCTCTAAACACCACTTTAAAAAAAAATCGCATCGCACCTTTAAAAAAAAGCGATCAACTAATAACAATTCGGTAAGAGTTGCGAAAATCAGACTCGGCGAATTAATAAAGCAACCATCATAAAAATTCAAGCGTCTAATAAAGCGCATCAACATGATTCCTTAAGCACACCTCGCAGTTCACAGCAAATAACCACATGAAAGTTTTATTATTGCATGGAAATTGCGATCTGCGATTTGCGCAGATCGCACTTCACAAAATTCATCAGTAACGGAAAACATAACTAATAGAAAAAATTGTGAGTTGCGATATGCGATAATTGATAGTTATTGCTCAAGTGTGGAAATGATTCCTATCTAATCAACCAGACATAAGATCTAACGTCTTAAATTTATCGATAGAAATTTCACATGAAGGTGTGTAAGAGATTTGATTGAAATAATTATGGGTGATTAATGACATTTAATGAGAGTAAGGTTTGAAAGATTCATAGCTACTTCAATTGTGTTTTGAATGATTGAACATCAGATTTTTTTTATTATATCAGTTGTAAATCTATCCTTATCTTCATTTACCTTAGATCAAAAGTTTGCTCTGTTCACTTGAATTCAAGAAACCACTTAACGAAGCAAGGATAACAGGGATGAGCAAGAAAGGCAAAGAAATTTCCCAAGCATCATCTAATGAAGACTCAGATATGTCTCCCTTATTCTCAGATACCACCTGCAACAAGGATTGCGGCAATTCCTTATGGGACACAATGTATCAATTCTTCGAGAATGAATCGCCAAGGGTAATAATAAAATTTTCTATAGCAGGCGCATCAGTTCCTTTAGACCCAACATTTTTCGACGTTGCATGCTCATTCATTCATATAAAAGCAGCAAGGCCAAAGATTCTCCCTATAAATATATGGTTAAGTGGGAAATTGACCACTTGACCATAGAAGATATAAAATTTAAGAATTCAAAGGATGAGAATATCAGTTCATTCACGGATGAAGATGTGAGGACAATGTACCACGTACCCACCTCGCACCAGAATTATGAATTTTTTTTTGTCCAAATATTTACAAAGAAACATCCAGACCTAATGAAATTTATAAAGGAATGGAAGGATGACCAAGGCAAGCTTAAACGGGACAAACTCGGTACGTACCCAATAGCACAAATCCCCTCCCCTTATTACTATGCTGCTGGAATGTTGTGTATATTGTTTGCAAAGCCTGATACTACTAGGTTTTCTATAGATTGGGTCCCATTAATTGACGCAATCATCAATTCTTTAATTCTGAATTGGGAAAATATCCTATTTGATAATTTAGCCAGAAGTATCATGGAGTATAGGAGTAAAAGAAGTGTTCCCTCTAGGGCAATACCTCCCTTTTACATGAGTGCCTATGTCATGGACACAATTTTCTTTTATTCGATTTTTCCTACCATGGGATGGAAATGGACAACCCAAGACCCCACCCCAATCCACATTTACCACAGAGCCCTTTGGGAGTCAGATTTGCATCTGCATTTTTACAAAATTTTCCATAGAGTCATTCTACCTATGCACCAGATTATATTCAATGAGAAAGCCCCTAGGATTTACAAAGAGGATAGTATAGACATCTTTCCCTTTTCCAGATTGTTTGTAGAAGAAATTTTCACCTATGTCAGATTTTTCAGGAGTTATGCTTCTCCCCACGTCCTGCCATATTATGTTCCTGACAAGCTACATGCTAGAGAGATTTCTTACCAAATTGTGGTAAATGGTATTTCGAAACATCTCAAAGATGCTAAGAAGGCCATTTGGCCTAATTTCCCTTTACAGTGCGGTACTTTTGCACTTTTTGATATTGGTGATGCCTTCAAGGAAGTATCAAATGTTAATTTGTTGAATTTGGTTGTAATGCCAAAGTGGCCATATGACCCCAATGATGTAATTAAAAATTACATCACAGAGCTCAAAGTGAAGCCTTTTGTGAAAGAGATAGATATATTTGATTATTTCTTTCAAGGTATTGAAAAAATTTTAGATGTACTAAATTTTGCATCAAGTCAGCTCAATCAAGATGACTTGGAAGCCTTCCAAGCATACAGAAACAAGAGTCTGGAAAGGATTCCTCTGGATTTATTGACCATTTAAGATGTCAACAGACCGACTCCAAGTATTAGCTTGGATAATGAAGCTAAATACATGTCTGAAGATGAGTCATGGAAATCAGAACGCCAATCTTAGAATTCAGATCATTCTAATAATGAATCTGAAAACAGAAATGAGAGCCCATAAAAGGTAACTGATCAAGTAATCAAAGAGATTGATATGAAAGAGAAAGGTGGAATTAATGGAACTGAATCTTCTTCCCAAGAAGTTCAGCTCAGCCAAAATACACCTAATCAGTCAGAAAAATCTCAGCCAAAGGATTTGAAGAATGAATGGGAAAAGTTTTCTAAGGAAATACAAACATCACAACCAAATCCTAATACTGATCAATCTACCAGTTTTCAGATGCCATAAAATTCTCAGAAATTAGTGGAAACTGCTACTCCGCTACAACAAGTACCTGAAACTCATGATTGAGAGATCATTCCGGCCTACCCTACAAAAAAGATAGCTTTACAAATTGAAGAAATTCCTTCACTGGATGTCTCATTAGGGGAATTTTGAGGTCTAAAATAGGCCTCCTAAAAAAATTTACAACCAAAATAAAATTTATAAGAACCAATAGGATTCAAGATGATGATGTCAACCATGGGGGATGATTCACTATTTTTTAAGTAAAAAGGTAAAAATATTAAAAAATAATAAAACAATAGAACTACTTTTTCAACTCGTATTTTCAACTTATCTCCAAAATAGTTTACTCAAATTTTGAGTGGAGTAATCATTGGATGAAAAATTTAATTCGTCATCCAAGGAGTACCATGTTGCATACTTTTGATGGACCCTACTACACAAAAAATGAGAAATACATGAAAAAATGTGATTGCGATAGTGTTTTTCATGTATTTCTCATTCTCATGGAGTAGGATCCATCAAAAGTATGCAACATGGGTACTCCTTGGATGCAAGATTAAATTTTGCATCCAATGAGTACTCCTGCTCGAAATTTGAGTAAAATTTTTGGGAGATAAGTTGAAAATATGAGCTGAAAAAATAGTTTTTCCCTTTTTCCCTCCAAAATTTGATGATGTACTCAAATCTTATTTTATTATTTCCACTATTATTTTATAATTTCCTTAGGAGGCCCATTTTAGACCTCAAAATTCCCCTAACGTCTAAAACCTTAATCATAAGGTTGTAGTTAAGAGGAGAAAGAGGAGAAGAATATATGACACAGTCTCAAATCTTACAAATGAATATGTTGACATTGTATGTAAGGATCCTCTAGCTGATCCTACTGAACATTTAACCAAGCTATCATAGTTTGCAAGGGCATATGCTACTGCCACTATTGATAAGGCCAATGAAGCTCAAATTTTATTGAAGCAGAGATAAGACAAAATAAAAGATTTAGAGAGACTATTAGAGCAATAAAAGTATAACTCCAACAAGCAAATGGAATTGAAAATGTCTCAGTTTCAAAAGGATTTTGAAAGATTAAATTTACAGCATCAGGTGCAACTTACAGAAAAGAAAACACAACTGGAAATATTAATAAACAAATTAAAAAGCCATCCATAGGTAGAGAAATTCATAAGAAAAGCATTGGAAGTGAATTCTAAAATAAAGCAGCAACAAGAAGTATTTTTCCAACAAGCTTCAATCACTAGCTCTTATTATGATTCAAGTGAAATCTTGATCCAGCAAGTGGCTATCCAGAAACTTGAGTGTGAGAAAATTGAGAAGAAAATCAATGAATACATTCAATGGAAAGAATCAGACTCAGGAAAGGAAGTTGATCTACCCCAGGTAGATAAATTTCACAAGGAAATCTTATTTAAGGATTGGGAAGCATAGTTAAGGCAAGCAGACAATGCAGCAGCAAAAACAATAGCAAAAGAATCAAAGTTGACAAAGGAAATTACTAATTCTGTTTGTGAACAGCTTTTGAAAGTTGAGCTTATCAAAGAGTACACATATGAAGTGCTCTCAGAAATCAAGCCGTTGGAAGCACAGTGGAAACAAAGGACAAAAATGCAGGAATAAATGATTAAAAAAGTAAATAATTTTGATCAAGAAAATTATTGAAATTTTCTGATCAAACCTTATCATCAGTACCAAACCCTGCAGTTAGTAACTGATTCAACAAAAAGGTCGCAGCCAACACTCTGAAATGCAGTATTCAAGGGCTAGGTCAGATCAAGAATTTCATAGCCAGATCAACTTAAACCCATGTTAGAGACTTTTCAACTTCGGGATCAAATCCAAATGGAGGATCAGAACTCCTAAGTTATGTTGTTACTTTATTTTCCTAGATTGTAGTTGAAGTTTGTCTTACGAGGATGGTTGTTTGAAACCTCCTCTATTTTTATTTAATAATATATTTTTAAACATATCATAGTTTAGTATTTAAACCCTTCTCATGCATTTAGAGAAGGGTCCAGAAATTTGTCAAAAACATTTTCAAAGAATTCACTTCTGTAAGTTTGTAAATGATTTGATGGATTAATGGAACATAATCTATTATCTTTTGACATTTGAAGCTATTTAACTGATGTTGTACTATTGTACTCTTTAAATTGCTTGAAAGTGAAGAGGATCAGAAAATCTACTGTCAGTTTATTTGAGTAGGACTTCGTACATATGGTACTTCTATTCACTTGTATTAAGTTTTTCTTTATAGACTGACAATTATCTTTTTACTTATATTACATATTTGAAATTTCATCATAAATGAATGTTAAATTCACTTCTGTACTAATATTTGTCTATGATTTCTTATCTGATATATAATCACACATATGAATGTGATATACTTTTCACAATTCTTTTAATCAAACCATTTTGTTAAAAGAATCATCTTTACATAATTTTCATCTCTCTCAACTGTTAAATAATCTTCATTACTAATAGTTGGAGAATATCTCTTTAAATCACATAAAGGAAGAAACACCCCGGGTATATAGTAGAATAGATAAGTGTTAGATAAATTCATGTGATAGATTAAAATCATTTCCCATTGCATGTTATATAAACAAAACATACCCTAAAATCATCCTTATTGGGAAACTGGTCCCTTCATCCCCAATCGGAGCCGCCACACCAAACAGAAAAGGACTTGCTCTAAGGTCTGGACTGGGTGGTTTTCCCTCATGTTGTGGCAATGGAATTCTGAGGCCTCAACAGGTCGTTAACCAATATGTTGAGATGTTTTAGGAGCCTAAAGGATTACCTCTTAAAAGAGGAATCCAACATGAGATCCAATTGCTACATGATTTTCATCTTCCTAACATTGGCATGTACAGGATGCCAGTGATGGAAAAAGCATAAATTAAGAAACAAATCCAAGATTTGCTTGATAAAGTGATCATCCGACCAAGCACATCACCATGCGGGTCACATATTCTTTTAGTGCCAAATAAGGATGGTGCATGGTGCATGTGTGTGGACTTTCGTGCATTGAACAAGATTACGGGAAAGAATCGTTACCCTCTTCATAGAATCGATGATTTACTTGATCAATTGAAAGATGATGCTTATTTCACTAAGTTGGACTTGAGGAGTGGATATCATCATATTAGGATTGATGAAGGAGACATGTGGAAGATAACATTCGAAACAAATCAAGGTTTGTTTGAATGGTTGGTTATGTCTTTTGGGCTTTGCAATGCTCTGGCTACATTCATGTGAGTAATGAATGATGTTTTAAGGATTTTTCTAGATGATTTTGTGATATTATACTTAGATGACATATTAATTTTAAGCAAGTCTCGTGAATAACATATCATGCATGTCAAGCAAGTGTTATATGTCTTAAAGAAGGAAATTTTATTTTTAAAGATGTCGAAATGTGAATTTGGGAAAACTTATTTAGTGTAGTTGGGTCATATTGTTGGAGGGGGTGAGTTGAAAATAGATCCCTCAAAGGTCGAAGTCATTTTGAATTGGCCAAAACCCAAGATTTTGGCATAGTTTGGAAGTTTCTTGGGAGCAACTCAATATTGGAGAAATTTCATTTCTAACTTTTGTGAATTTGGGAAAACTTATTTAGTGTAGTTGGGTCATATTGTTGGAGGGGGTGAGTTGAAAATATATCCCTCAAAGGTCGAATTCATTTTGAATTGGCCAAAACCCAAGAATGTGGAAAAGTTTGGAAGTTTCTTGGGAGCAACTCAATATTGGAGAAATTTCATTTCTAATTTTTCTTCCATTGCATGCATTGACAAGTGTGAAGCAGGTTTTTCAGTGGGGAGGAAAACAACAAAAATTATTTGTTGCATTGAAAAAGAAATCAATTCAGCACTTGTAATTGCACTTCCATACTTGAGACAATCATTTTAGATACAAACTATTGCATGTAACTATGCCATGGGCACAGTCTTGATGCAACATGGTAAGCCCATTTGTTTTCATTCAGAAACTTTTAATGGTGCAGTGATTAAATATCCTACATATGACAAGGAATTGTATGCATTGGTGCAAAGTGTGAAAAAATACATTACTTGATGGGTAAGGAAACAATCATTCACACCGATCATCATTCATTGCAATACTTGCAATCACAAAAAAAGCTACAATAAGCGAGATACTTTAGATGGATGGGTCTTTTGCAACAATTCCACTTGGTGATAAGGTATAAGAAAGGTATCTATAACAAGGTTTTTGATATACTTTCTATACCAATTGTTAGTGCATCCATTATATTTAAGCATAATCTTGGCATACATGAGAGTTAGGTTGAGCTATGCTTTATATAATGATTTTAAGGATGTATATGCGACTTTATGTCAAGATAACCAAGTAGAGGAATTGGATTATCATGTGCATGATAACTTGTTGTATAATCTTGACAAGTTATGTATTCCACTGGGAGAGAGAGTCAACATCATAATGGAAGTGCATACTTCTCTTATTGTTGGTCATTTCGATGTATGTAAGACAATGGCACAATTACAGAGGTATTTTTACTGGCCTCATATGCTTGAAAGTGTGTCACGATTTGTAAGAGGATGTTCTGTATGTGCTGTCAATAAGCCTGTTTAGTCAATTTGATGTTTCAAATTACTATCATGAATTATCGACCGAGGTTAGTAATTCGATGAAGTGAGGTTCACTATATATTCTTAGGTAACCTTGTTCACTTACTCCGTTGTGTATGTTTATGTTGTTTTGGGGATTTTGTATCTTATGTCTAAAATTGGTCTAAGAAATGAAATCTTTAAATGCTAGTGAATAGTCAAATCTAAATGAATTTTAATGATGAAAACTAGTTCTTAAAGAAGGAAAAAAAGGAAATGTTTTTTTTTATTCTAAAGAAATAAATTGAATTACAAACTATTTTTAATGTAATATGAAATCTAAAAGAAGGAAGAAAAGGAAATGTCCATTAAATAATCTAAATTGCATAAAAATAAATCAAACTTTGAATGATGTTAGTAGGTTGGAAAAACATCTATGAAAAATATCTAACTAGTTTAAAACATATCACTATTCTAAATCTAATTGCATTCAAAGGACAAGATGAAATCATTTCCTAACTTATCCATTGAAAGATTTTAGTCCTATGAAAACAGATCATTTGTTTAAAAACACAATTCTAATTTAATTATGTCCTAACTTAATATAATTCTATTCCATGGATTGAAAGCATGAATCCTATTACTAAGAATTGAAATGAAAATGCTAATTGAAATTGAAAGCAAGTACAAAGCATGTGAAAGGAAACTATGACTGATGTATGACCGAATACCCAAATCTGATCCAATTGGAAAATGAAAGAGCCACTTTCTTGAGACTACTTAGCGAGCACAAGATTACATAGCTAATTGGAAAATTAATCTAAGAAAACATTCACGAAACTAATCTAAAAAATAGTAAGCAAATTAAACTATTAATTTACAAGAATCTTACTATGAAAACAACATGAATTTAACTATGAATTCACAAAACAAAAATAACGAATCAACTGGAATTTAAATGACAAAATTCAAAATACAAACAACTAAAAAACCTCCTTTCCGTGCAGGGGCCCTCTGCAATAGAATGAGTCAAAAATATAATGGAATACTCATGCATCAAAGGATCTAGAACTGATCTTCTTATTATAAAAAATAGAGTTTCAAAAGCATACATCGAATTATCAAAATTAGCATTATTTCCTGGTTTCAAAAGACCAGTATTTAAACAAGTTTCAGATTTAATTGTTTGAGGCATTTCTGCTTATAGATAACAACTAGAACTCAAATTAGAGGTCTAGATAGAAGCAAATTATTTAATGGCCATCTATCGATATTCTACGTCAGAGAACATCGAGAGTATTTCGTTCGCAGATCTCGTTCTTTGACCGACCTTGACCGCAAGGATAGACACGTTTTCCCTTCAAATTCGAATAGGTGGATGGGATAAAATCCATGTGTGGATCATTCCAGAGATACGAATATGGCCCATTTCCTTATTTTCTTCTCAAAACCTACCAAACCATAACAATAGCTGCAGAAACAAGGATTATCTGCATAATTGCACACATTCTGTAGTTGGTTACAAAAATTCATTTAAATAATAAGAAACATCATAATATAAAGTAGAGATCATTTAAATTCTTTCTATGATATGCAATATGTCAATTATCATTGATTGGAGTCATGAGTTTGTAAAATGGAAGGAAGAAATGATGAAAAAGGGTGTCAAAATAAGAACAGTTTTGAGGTTCAACATAACCCCACTAAGAAACCATTGCATGTCCTCATGCAATCTCCTAAAAATGTGAGCCTTCACCTCCTATTGCATTTGTTATGATACCTCTGCTAATACATCCAGCTTCCTCTTCTTTCATTTCCTTGAAGTGATTGCGATTCTAGGTTTTCTCATAAGGAGTTTGTACTTTAGGTTGATGAATTTCTTGTTCATAGATTTGTTATTTTTCTTCAGCTTCTTATTCTTTTTATACCACGGCCCCAAATTTAAGATAGTGTTATCACCGATGACCTTCTCCAAGTGATTATGTTCTTTTAGGGTTTCATTTTCCTGCTTTTGGACCTATCAAAAGTAGAGTTTGTGCTTGTGGAAATTCTCCAGGGATCGGAAATGAGAAGATAGACTCAAAGTATCTCCAACTCATAAATTTTATGCTTGAGGGTGTTTACCATAGGTTCTTTTGGACTGATAGGCTACTCTTCCACACTTGGATTTGCTTATGCATGTCTTTTCTCCAATGACTCAATATAATCATATATATCTTGTTGTGTTGGGTCAATTTCCGGGGATTTCCTACTTGGACTGTGTACAAGACTATGTACAAGAGAATGTATAGGACTGTGTGCAGGAGAGGCTATGATGGGAAATGGCACTTGAGGTTCTTCATCAAAATTAACAAATTTTTCCTCCTGTGATGGTGTCTTCTTCAAGGGTTTGCAAATTCTAGAGCTTCTCCTTGGATGTGGAGGGTTTAAGTCTTCTAAAATTGTAAATTTTCTCTTTTTATCTACATTTCCTCTCCTTTTTACTCCACTTTGTTTCTTATTTTTCATTAGTTCTGCAATGGTGATTTCTTCCTCTTCTTGCTGAGGTTGAGGTGATGATTTCTTCTCAATGCATGTATCAACCTTTCTCCTTCTACTTCTTCTAGTTTTTTCATCCTTAGGTTGATCTGGTTCATCTTGAAAGTGATTTATGATTAGGAAACTTTCCCAAGAGTCTCCTACACTTTTAGATGGAATTCAAGAAGTATCTTTATTAGTCCATGATGTTGCATGGCATTGTCTATGAATTGGACTGTTTTCTAGACATTTGCTGAAATTTTCTTTAGACTGTTCAACAGGAAGTATGGGAGGTTTATTTCTCCATCTACCAAAAATTTCATCAATAATCGGGCCTGATAAACAAACATACAACCAAATCTTCCTTCGCAAGTAACAAACTTTTGTAAAATTAAAATAATATTTCTCCATTTGTTTTTTAGTGTTGAACTGGGAATTCCTTTCTTGTGAACAGTAGTATCCATACCTGGATTCTTTAGAAAAACCTTCCATTCTTCATTGTGAATTTCCTTGTTCTTAAACCATCTCTCTCCAGTTCTCAGGATTTCTATAGCTTCGGCCACAAAGGCTTCTGTCACTGAGAATTTTATATCTCCAATTTCAACCTCTATCCCGTCGAAAGATCTTACAAAGGACTTGGTGACCTCCATATGGAATCCGTCAAACTTCTCTATAAACCAGATCCATTGCACCTTCTGCAACATTTCATTTACCTGAGGATAACCCTCCATGAATTTTCTCCCACAGGTTCAATTCTCACTATGATACCCATGTCTCTGTTGTGAGGAGTTTCACCTTCAGAACTATTCTTCTTTGATCAAATGAATTAAGGTTCTGAATCTGGGTTAAGGATGTCGAGGGTTTGTAGAGAAGTATAGGTGAAATATATATTCGGCGAGGTTTTAAAGGAACGTGGATGAGTGGGTTACGGAAGTAAGACATGACCGTTAATAATAAATGGGAAAATCAGTTATGAATTATTATGAGATATGATATGGATGTTGTGGTCAGATTGTGAAATTGTGATGTGAATCCGAATCAAATCTAATGATCATATAAATTATATATGCTAATGTTTTTGGTCTTATTATTTAAACAAATTTTTGTAACACACCTTTGGAACTAACCTTTGTTTCTCTTTTATTTGTGTTGATTCTTCGGGTTTCCTTTCAGCATGATATTCAATGGAGTTCTCAATTTCTATTGTTCAGTGTGTTTGCTTTAGTAGGCTGTAAGAAAATGTAACAGAGCTATAGAATTTGTTGACAACTACAAAATCTCTTGAGAGCTACAGAATTGTAGCAATTCTGTAGCTACTTCTTTTGTTGCTTCATAGAAAGAAAGGGAACAAAGAATTTTGGATTTTAGAATGGGAGAAAATATAAGATGTCAGAACTCTGATTTTCATCTTGTATTTTCTGTATAAGGATGCCAATCATTGATTGGTTTTTATACTTATACAATTATTATTTTTCCTTTTTCTTTTTAATAATATATATATATATATATATATATATATATATATATATATATATTGTTTTTTTTAGATATGAAAATAAAAAGAAGACTGAGTTTGGGAAGAAGAAATATTCTTCTTCACCAACTTCATATCAGTATTGTCTTGAAATTTTTTGATAAATTCCTCCTTTGTAATTGGCTTATGATAGACTTTTAATCGATGTCCATTCACAAGAAGAGGTACCTTTTCTTCATCAATTTTCCTTATCTTCACTGCTCCATTGTCAAAGAATTTTTCGATCTCATAAGGCCCAAGCCAATGAGTCTGAAATTTTCCTTGGAAGTATTTGAACTCTGAATCGAACAAAAGTGTCCAATCTCCTACTTGGAACTTTCTTTCTTTTATGTGCTTATCATGCTAGGACCTTTGTTGCTGGATTAGACTAGTTCTTTGAACTGCATCTTGCCTGATCTCATCAAGCTCATTAAGTTGCTTCATTCTGTGCTTCTGGGCTTCTGATAAATTAAGTCCCAATTTGACTGCTATCTTGAAGGTTTTGATCTAAAATTATATAGGAGATAGGAATTGCTTCCCATAAACAAGTTCATAGTGAGTATGTCTTGTTGTATTCCTCCATGTAGTCTGGTAGGCCCATAAGGCTTCATGAAGCCTATCTGCCCATTCCTTCCTATGTAGATGTACAGTCTTTGTGAGGATTGCCTCGATCACTTTATTGGTGGACTCCACTTGACCATTTTCTTTTGGATGATATGGAGTGGACTTTCTATGATGAACCTTGTATTCATCCACAATATTTTGCACCGCCTTAGATGTAAACTCAGATCCTTGATATGTCATAATTTCCCTTGGGACACCAAAACAAGTGAAAATATCCTCAAAGATAAATGAAACTACAACATTTTCATTAGAAATAGAAAGTGCTTTAGCCTCTACCCATTTAGTGACATAATGATTACAAACCAGAATTTACCTCTTTTGTCTTGATGGTGGATTTATTGGTCCAACAAAATCTACGGCCCAGTTTTCAAATGGTTCGATGAGTATGTTAGTGTCAGTCTAGTCATATTTCCATCAGTGATCAAAATTTCTCTTTTGCATTTGCATATTAGGAGTCCCATACCAATAAATTTCACCATTCCGCTAGGTCATGGATTCATTGATGGTAGTAATTTTTCATCAGTTTTCCCTCATGTGAAACCTGCTGATTCTCCTTTCTATGGTCTTTATTCATGAGTCACTTTCACTCTCAAATCATGTCATTAGGTCATAGGATGGGTCTCATTAGGTTCTAGGATCTCACCATGGTCAAAATAATGAGTCAAGTGTCAATAAATATCAGCAAGGTCATGAGGAAGTCAATAAACTCAAAGTCACAACACTTGGGAGATCAAAGAAATATTTTATTCAGTTTGATGTAATTTTCTCATATATAATAAGTCACAATTCAGAAGCTGCCATCTCCACAAAGTCATCACCCTGCCTTTAGAGAAGTTTTCCGCAGTAGGTTCAGCGTCAAATCATGTTCCAAGTGGACTCAGTAGAAAGAGCCCGGAAAGAGCTTTCAAATGGTATACTACACTCTCAAAACTGACTCCTGGATTGAAATTTATGCCTAAGTGAAGTAAAATTCCTCTATATCCTAAACCTTTCCCTTTTTCCCATTTTTCCCTTAAAATTTATGTTTAAAGTTTAATATTTTCTTTATAAAATCCTTTTTTTCCCCTTCCAATTTACAAAATCACATTATAAAATCATTTAAACGAATATGCGATTTTTTTATTAACCACTTCCCCACCATACTTCGAAACTTTATAATAAAACTCAAAGTTTTATATTATAAAACCCTGCCGATCCTTTCCCTTTCCCATCACATCGCAATATTTCATAGGTGCGTTCCGATTGCCCCATGCCAAAAGCTCCGATGCGATTAGGTTAAGTCACCCCCGATTGGCCCCGCCTGATGACATGTTGGTCGTCGATTTTCCCATCTGATCGGATGGCCCATAACCAATTGGCACTTTTCATCGCTCTCCTCTTATTGACTCCTCTCGATGGCCAACTCCTGATTAATCCTGCACCATCGATCTGCTCATCCGATCAGACGGCCCACATTTGATCGGCGCTCCCAAAATACCTCCTCCCAATTGACTTCTCCAATGGAAACCCGCCCGATGAACACCCTGACCATCGATCTCTTCATTCAATCCGATGGCTCATATTCCATATCTATGTTCCCATCGACGATTTCCTTTTGCGCTATATGTTTCATCTCCGCTCTCCCCCGATGTCGATTGACCCGGCCCCACCATAAAAGTCCTCCGCCCTTTTAATAAAAAATTCATTCGTCCCTTTGTATAAAATGAAAAACCATTTTTATTTATTTATAAAGGATTTCCCCGCTCTATTGTTGATTACCCCATCGGGCCTTGCTAATCGCATCAAATTTTTTTGACTTCGTTCAATTACGCCTGCCCCCATTCCTCCGATCCCGATTGCAATTGCGATGCGAACCCCATCCCTTCTCCCTTCCTTCCTATTCACTCAAAATTAATTTTTCTCTTCACAAAGACATAAAATTCCTTTTATTTTATTTCAAATAATTTTATTAAAAAGTCACCAAATAATGGAAAACGACAGTCAAAGGCCGAGAGCTAAATAAAACAGAGATTTCTACAGCAACAGCAAAGTAGGGAATCTGTTTTCCAGATTGCCTATTTTCTTTCATCCATGTATAACAGCGAATCTCCAAGAAGTCAAATGTAATGCTGCCCCTTATTTTAGGGGGAAAATTGTTGTTTTTCTCTTCCATATTCAGATTTCAGTTCTTGAGGTGTCAGAATAGCTCCCTTTTTTTGTGGATCTATGTTCCCACATTTCAGCCTATTTATTGTAATTGTAAATCATTTGTAAAATAGTCTGTAACTCAGCAGTAGGGGAATAGTGTGGAAAGAAACACTCTGCGCTTCATTGTACAGTTTGACGAGGAATTAATAAAGTGATGCAACTCTAATTTGTGGGATCCATGTGGTATGAGATTTAGCATTTGTTTCTCTCCTTTGTTTTATATGTAAATTTTTATGTTTCACCTCTCATTCATAAACATCTCTTTTTGAATGCTTTCAAGATAGAAAGGTAGAATCCATTTTTTATGCTCTGCCTTGGGAAATCATTCATACTGTGTGTTTTTCTTTTGTTTGAAAATGATCCATTTATTGTGCCCTTTTCATCTCCTCACCAGTCTTTCCATCCCATCCTTATTTAACCTTAATTGCTAAAATTTCCTGCCTATCTTGCCCCATGAAATACCCTGTATTCTGATTTAATTCCCCAGTTTCATACTGTCCCATTTTGTCCCACACATCCCTGAAAATTCATTCATTTTATCAAAATTCTTTCCTATCATTATACCTAGCCTAATATTAGATCATTATACCTAGCCTAATATTAGATCATTATTGCACTTTATTGAATATACTTTCATGGAGAGAGCCCTCTCCTGTCCTTGTAGGGCTAGCTACAAGGCTAAGTGTGGTTTAGTTGTTACCCTGTTTTCCCTTTTCAGCCTGGGGTCCAGATCAGGTGCTAACATCTCTAGCGACTCCGCTGGGGAAGTAAGCAATTTGATTGTCTTTGAAGCTCATATTCTCGGTGCTTTGGGTGTGTTATTCTGTTTTCAAAGAAAATCATGTTCAGGCCCTGCGTGAAATAAAGAGTATTGAAAACCTGTCTTAAGGTTTAAACCCCGGTTATATAGAAACGCGACAAAACCTTAGAAATCTCTGTTGTTCAAGTTAAAAAGCTTCATTCTTTACCGGCAGAGTAATATTAAGTGGGACCCGGCTTTGAGTTAAGCGCCAAACCAAAGTTCCAAACCACTGTTAAAAGCGCAGTTCATTTACAGTCAGCGGGTTTTGGAAAACCAATATAGCCTTCATCGCGCCGCTTTTGGCCTGGAGCAAAACCACTTCAATAAAACGTGATCGAGTAATATTTGGGCACGTCATCACCCCAATACCACCCATATCACGCAAATTTTCTAAGTTAAACTTCGCCCTTTGAAAAAACGCGATATTCACGAGGATCGTCCGATCTGGAGAGTGTTGGATCCAACGGAAATCGCGCGGTGAAGTGCACAAGCAATAATCAAGGTATGATCTGGCGATTTCCACTAGTACATTTGGGGGAAATTCCGACACTTGGTTCCGACGCTTTTGACCAAATGTCGGAAATTTCCCCAAATTTTTTCAATCCCGCCCGAAACTGTCGCTATACCAACGTTTATAGAAAAGTGTCGCAATACCGACACTTAGACAAAGTGTCGCAATTGCGACGTTTGGAGGAAGACGTCGCAATTGCGACACTATGCCCCAAAGCGTCGCTATTGCGACAGCTGCCTCCAAACGTCACAAGTGCGACACAATGTCTAAGTGTCGCAATTGCGATGTTTGGAGGCATCTGTCGCAATAGCGACGCTTTTTCTGCCGTCGGTATAACGATACTTATATGCACGCTACATAAAAATACGAAACTTATATGCACGCTACATAAAAATGATTTTATTAAAAATACAAAACTTATATCCGTCGCAATAGCTACATTAACGTCTGATATCACGCGCGCATTCGCCCTCCGCTCTTGCAGAACAACATTCGCCCTCAGCTCTTGCAGAACAAAATTTTCCCTTAGCATTCGCCCTCAGCATTTTCCCTCAGCTCTTGTAGAACAACATTGGCCCTCAGCATTCGCCCTGAGCTCTTGCAGAACAACATTCGCCCTCGTCTTTCGCCCTGAGCTCTTGCAGAACAACATTCGCCCTCAGCATTCTCCCTCAGCTCTTGAAGAACAACATTCACCCTGCATTAACCCTCAGTGTTCGCCCTCAGCTCTTACAGAACGTAATTCGCCCTCAGCTCTTGCAAAATGGTAAGTTCTTACTGCAGGCCCTTCCTCCTATAGTAGGGTTGACTCTATTTGGGTTTTTTTGGTCAATTCCATTGGATTGTGTTAGGCTGTAGGGTTCTCTCTAGATGTCAAGAATCAAGATTCAATACCCTCTATTATCTCCATCACCCAATACAAAATTTAAATTTTTCCCAAAGAAACGCTTATTAATTTGGCAGCAATTATTTCTCCCTGCTTTAAAAACCCTACATTTAAATGAAAACAAGCATTGCATTTCAACTACAAAAATATATTAGTGTTCAAATGTACATGTGTGCATCACTTGTGTAGGGTTTTCCTTTTCCACTTTCACATTATCCAAGAATGTGTGCAGTATAGTTCATATTTTTTGTGATTTAGATTATCTTGAAAAAGGAAAGGTAAATTATTTCCCATGGAAAAAGAAGGTTTTCCCTTTTTACTACCGGAAATGGTACAAAAAAGTTCCATTTCTACCCGAAACTCCTATGAAACAGGAACCAAATAAAGGCCATGTCCTCAATGGACATCATTTGGCTTTGAAAATGGCCATTGCACCGTGTTGTTTATTATATTACATCACGATAGTTTCTTAGGTCATTTCTTGTTTCTTGAGATGAAAAACAACCAAAGAAATTGTGAAGATCCTTTCAAGAAATAAATGACCATTTTTCAATCATATCTCAACTATTTTTTATTTTATTCAGTGGTTGCTTACTTTGAGAGAAATTTGACACTTTTATAAGGAATATAACATAAAAACACAAAATGGGAAGGAATTGATGAGGTAGATGTCCTTTAGTTGTTGTCAATTAAGAATTGATAATACACGATGCATGTTCCGTACTACAAACTAGATTCCTTCCTGGAGTTAGGACACAGAGTATTGAATCAAAGTTGTAGTTTCTAACTTCTTGTATTGGTTCATCAATCTTGAAATTCAGACATTGCATGTCTTCATTGCTTCATGTTTGAATAATTTGCATCATATCGTACAATAGGAAAATAGGAATTATGATTATTATTACTTTATGGATCTATTAAGTTACTTTTAAGTTTGCATGGTTTAGTGTGAAATTATTCTAGTGTGCCCCTAGGCCCAGGTGAAGGAATGCCAAGGACTGAGAACCCTAGTTTTTAAATGGTATTGTTTCTAAATATTTTTTAAAACATACAAATTACAATTAAATTTTAAAACTTAAGAGTTAAAACTTAAATGATTCAAATGAATTGGTATGCTATTTGGATGAATTGGTCTGGCATATTTAGAAAGATCAAACCTCAAAAATAAACATGTCTATTTTTTAATGGTAAAGAAGTCTTAGACATTAAAGTTACAGCTATGTTATAGTAGATGTATAAAATTCTTCCTACAGGTTTATTGGCATGGGGTTGATCGAATACAATCTGGACATACAAAGCCTAATTTCCAAGAGGGATTATTTGTTCACACCAAAGGTGTTGTAGCTACTATGACTATGATGCAAAACTGGACAAATAGCATATCTATCATACTAGGCATGGCTTAGACAGAGTAGTTACTGGTGAAGAAATTTTTGCTGGATTTGACTTTAAATGTAACAAAAATTTAATCTCTTAACCAGAGGTTTCCTGGATCTTAATTTTGTGAATTTTCTGCCTTGGGACTACTATGAAATATTATACAAAACAACAGTGGAAGTGAACAGTATTCCAATTGTAATGTTCTCTTATATTTAAATTTCCCAAGGGAGGAAAAAATAGCCTATCCAACCCCATAGGCTATAGTCAATTATAAAGGGGGAAGTTAAAACTTAAAAAAAAAAAAAAATTAAACCTTAAAACATACCTACCTATCCATGAATCATAAGTTCATAACTTACCCAGCAAAAGCGTAGACTTACCACAAACATCCATCCTCAAATTGCTATGGATGAGCCAGAACCTCAAGATGAGAGTGATTCCTACTTGGAGAGCATGCTAAGTGAAGATCTAAGTGATGTTGATGACATGGATGCTGATGATATGGCTTGAGGAAGCCATTGCTCACTATTAGGATTTAGCTATTTTTATTTTAGTATATCAAAATTTCCTAGTTCATGTTTACAGTTCACCATTTGGAGATGCCTTGAGGCAAATTTTGAATTTAGTATGACAATGGACATATATTTTGAAATTTTGAATCATGATTCTAATTTCTTATAAGTTATTAATATGTAAACTGAGCTCCAAATTGCACTTGATATCATATATGAATCATGATATTATCAAACTAGAAATTTTGAAATTTCAATGACAAATGTCACGTGTGAATGTTGAAACTTGAATGTTGAATGATGTGCATGTTTAAATCTTTAAAGTTTAAAGTTTATAAATTATTAGTAATTTACAAATTACTATATTAGTGTCATTAAATTTATAATTTATAAATTATAATTTAGAAAATATAGTATTATATATGATATATAAATTATAATATATATTAATATAAAAATACCTAGACGAACCCACGCACCCTGTTTCAAAAAATGTCGTCCCCATCCCCGTCCCCAAACCCACATTTCCTGGAAACATAGTTTCAAACATTAAATATCAACAAAATCATTTAAAGGATATTGAAAGGAAAAATGTGATGGAAGATAGAAAGTGCCTTACTTAAATGCTCTAAGGATTTTTCAATAGTTTCTCCAAAAGCTTCACTTCAAGGCCCTTCAAGATTGTCTCCAACAATGCTATACCATCAGCTTCAACAATGTTGCTCCAAAAATGTCCTCAAGGTCTTCACAACAAGTTTACTAGAATTTTCTCCAACAATATATTCAATAAGGTCTTCATTGTCAACTCGTCTTTTGTTTGGGTGCCTTAATGTGCAATGACATGTTTCCAGGACTGAATTCAATGCAAGGCATATTTGAAACTCTAACTCTGTCTTCCGGTGTCTTATTAGAAATTATTTCAGTTTTCATTTTGTGTTTTCAAGTTAGACATTGTTTTCAAGTTTTTACATTTATAATTTTATTGCAATGTGGTAGACTGATCAGGGCAGTACAGGAACAACCCCGAGACGGGATGATCGCGGAAAGAGGCTAGCGGAAGAACATGTAAAGTGCCAGCATTGCTCTATCTTCAGGTATTTTAGTTATTTACATAATTGAAATAATATTAATTTTGTTCAAATATGCAGACACCTAGCCATGGTACGCCCGATGATTCCCTCTTTGAGGAAGAGCTTTCTTCATCCCTATCTCCAGTGTTCTTGTTGCGAAAAAAGGCACGAGATGCAAGGTTGGAATTTAATACTTTGATAGACACGCCTCAAACACCTGAAACAGAAGAGAGGATAAAAAAACTTATGAGCCAGCTAGAAACATATCAGGTAATAATAAAAAGTCAAAAGGATATTTTTTTGTTCTGCATGAGATGAATTGTGATAGTTTGATTTTTAATTTTTACATTGACTAAACTAACAAAAAGTTCTTTTGTATGTAGCGTTTTCTGGCACTTGCTGAACCCGGTGTTGGTGGTAGTGGGACAGAAGGGCAAGAGATTTCCCAACAACCCTCTCGTACACCTTCTAATCCTTTAGGTGCCAGCCAAGAAACACACCCTGCCCAAGCAGACACCCAGTCAACCGCTGAATGTGTTGGAAATGATGAGGCTGATATGGCGAACTACATTATTGCGTTTCCTGGAGCTACACATGTCAGCTCCACAGGGACCATTAATGGCACATTGTTGGTGAACAATGAAGGTGTCCCTATAAAGAACGTACAACTCCCAGGTAAATTTTAATATTTTAACTATTTCATGTACTTTATCTAAAACATATTTATCATGATTTTTATTTTTAAATTAATGATAATATCTTTCTTTTTTTCTGTGTAGGAAACAATGAGTTCTACAGGTTTTTGGAGAGCCATGCGTTGGTAATTTTTGGCCCAACCATATGCACAGGGTGGAATTCCCAGAATTCAAACCTGAAAAAAGAACTTCTACATTATCTAGAAGCCCTTTTTGGGGTCGGCACATTTGACAAAACAGCGGTGGCTCGGGTAGTCGGAAAATATATGAAATATACTAGGGACACCTATAGGATGCAATTGCAATTTAACCCTAGATACGAGCGTCCTCTCACAGTTCCAGAGAGTGAGTGGAGAGCACTCATCCATGATGGAAAAGAGAAAAGGGAAAAGAAATAAGGAAAAATGCCAACTGGACCCGCAAGGTAAATTACAACTTTAATTCAATAGCTTTAATTTTCTTTATGTCTAAAATAAAAGTGTGCTACGTCATATATGACTTCAATCTTTTGATGCTAGGTTGCCTGACACCTCAAAGGCAACCAAAGCTAGGATTGAAAAAAAGGGCCATCACAAGCTAGGCCAGGGAGGCTACTTGAAATTAGCCGCAAGAATTGTAATTAAGTAGCTAAACATCTTATAATTAATTGTATCGCCTTCCAACGTTTTTGTAATCCTATCAAATATGATTAAAAATACACAATCGTATGTAATGTAGGGTGATGACTTCGGAACAGAAACTACAAAGGAAGATAAAAATATCGCTTTCGATTTCAGCTATCAAGCCGTAGATGAACGTCGCAGAAGCTTGGGGCAGGTCCCAAGATCCAGAATGCCTGATAAGGTAAAACATTAACCTTTCAATATGTTTGTTTTCGTCCATAAATTTAATTTCTAACAACTTTTTTTAAATCAGGGGAGCAGCACTACCGACGAGGCAAATAACCCAGTTTTAGAGCCAGATGTAGATGATCCTCACGTGCAACTTGATCATTGTAGTGGGGACCAGGTCGACAATGCTACTATCAGTGAGGGCCGTGACGGTAATTAATTTCCACTTATAATTTTTTCTAATTATACCTTGATGGTTGTCCTTATAACGTTTTTTGTTTAAATTACAGAGAATGTTTCCCTTGAGGATCTTACCACCAGAGAGGAAGACAGGGCAACAGTCCCAACGGCGACAACTGGTGCACCAGGTAAATAATCTCATTACAATTTTTTTTATTAATATTACCGAACTAGTTCAATGATATTTAAAAACTGACAATTAAAATTTAATATTATCTGTTTTTGTAGGCGATGCCCCGTCACTGGATGAGACCAGACATCGTGACTACGCAACTAGGTCACCGCCGACAACTGGTGCACCAGGTAAATAATCTCATTGCAATTTTTTTTATTAATATTACCGAACTAGTTCAATGATATTTAAAAACCGACAATTAAAATTTAATATTATCTATTTTTGTAGGCGATGCCCCGTCACTGGATGAGACCAGACATCGTGACTACGCAACTAGGTCAGCAGTGCGGGTCGAAAGGCACGAAACAAGAGCAGAGCACGATGATATTGATGATGTAATTAGGAGCTTTAGAAATAGGAAGAAGAAAAAGAAAATTTGATAATGTAAAATATTGTATTATTATAAGACAAACGTTACCATACTTGGAATGTTTTTTGCGTTATATAAAAAACTCATTTATCATACTATTTTTATGTCAAGCATTAATTGCAATGTTTCCTTGCATACTTTTTGTTGAATTGTTTTTTTATTAGTTATTGAATATTTTTTTTTATGCTCATGAAAGTAAAAAATGAAATATAGATTGGGTATTGGAGAATTGAGAGTGATGTGAGGGGGGGGGGGGGGGGGGGAGGGGCCATAAGAGCTTCCACCTTCACGTGGTTGGCCCTGTTTAGTAGAGAATAATTTATTGGAGCGATTTAATCTTGGAGCAAACCTCCCTTGATCCAGCATAGCAACAAAAAAGTCACTGTTGACTTAGTTGCTACTCTTTCAGATCGTGGGAGGCTTGTTCCAAGTTCATGCGACTCCAATAAATTGTTTTTGAAATGAAGAGGAGCTTATTCAGGTATGTTTTGACATTTTAAACATATGTTTTAACATTATCATAAGAATGCATCTTAGAGTAAAAAATGCTACATCAATTACTTGTATTTATTGTATAGATAATGATGGATTTTGATTGACTTGCAGTGCAGGTACAAATCCTCTTGCATCATGAGCAATACAACTTGTCAACCAGGGTCATGTCTAGGATATTTTTGCTTGTGCACTTGACCAAGTTCGTAATGTCACATTTTGTAAGTTCCTTTACAGTTCATAATTCAATATTAAGCTTGTTCATGATTATTATCTAGGTTTTTTGTATGTGTTTTTTCATCTATTTGATTGTAAGAAACTCTGCATGTTTCCTATTGTTCACTATGATTTTTCCCATTACCACTCCTAGGATGAATCCGACTTTATTGTTACATAGGTTACTTTATTGTTACTATGATTTCTCCATTTACGATTTCATAGGTTACATCATGTAAAGTTGTCAATCTCAGGTTGGTGATGAGCTTTAGTTCTCCATATTTGGGGATTTTCTGATATTTTATCCCTCATGTCATTCTTGCATCACCTCGTTGTTTGAGCATGCTAATTTTCTACCACTTGTACCAATTGGCACATGTCAATCTCTGAGTGGTGCCACATTTCACCTATTTTCAGTGAGAGTTTAGGGTTTCTCTAACATAGCTTCAGAAATCCGATTCAGTGCCTGCTTGAATATCGTCACATAATACTCATGGTTTGGATTGATGAGCATGTTCTGAATGGTTGGTCGATTCATAAGAACCACCCATATAGTCATCTTGAGATATTTCAGAAGTTTTCTTGGGTTTCCTTTTTCACCGTTTCTAGTGGGTGGGATGGTGTGGGGTGATCCATCAATATTGGTGCTCTTGTAGTAGGGAATTTGTTTTTGGTGATATAAAGGAGCATTTTATGTAGATATCCCATTGGATGCATTCATAGATGGGCACGAGAGGTCAAGAATTTAAATTAAAAATATGCAACCTCTAGCATGGCAACCTGAAGGCCGCGAGAGACACTGGTTAAAGATTGTTTTGTGCTGGCCTTAATATAGTCGTGATTTCTTTCTATTATCTTAATGCAAATATATAGTCCGGTCTCATTAAAATGAGGATTTTGGTTGTATTTCTCTTTGGTTGTTTCTCTCTTAATGCTCCAGAAGTTGCCAAAAGTTGTGATAGTTGTTTAGTTTGCCTGTTACAACTTAAAAGTGGTTTTTAGCAATGGGAGTCATGTTTTTTAAGGTTCATACTAATATGAAGATCTTGTAATTCTATATTCATCATAAGAGAAGATGGCCTCTGCTTTGGGCAGTATGAAAAAAATTGCCACATCTACCTCATTGGGTAACAATGGAAAGGGGAAGAAGTTGGGTGCAATGTTTGATAATTATGGCAGACAATTGTCTTCTCTTTCAATTTTTTCACCCATTTCCTTTAATCACTCAAGCAGAAGAGGGACTCTGAGATTACGCGACAGAGAGAAGGTAGTTAATACAAGAGCTATGGAAAAGGAGTTGTACTTTAACAAGGATGGCTCAGTGACAAAAAAATTGCAGGTCAGAGAAAAAATTATGTTTAAAGGAAGGTCACCTGCACGTGAAACTTCACTGCGGTGGATCTTTCCTTGTCCACTTATATTCGATTTTGATGTGTTATTTTAATTTTTCATGGAGGGTTTTTTTTGCATATGTTCTGGCATTCGATTGCACACTTACCTAAAGCATTGTCAATTTGTCTTGCAGGCGGTGTGAACAAACTTGCTGATCTTGTTGGAGTCACCCTTGGGGCGAAGGGAAAAATGTTGTCTTGGAGAGCAAGCATGGTTCTCCGAAAATAGTTAATGATGGTGTGACAGTAGCTAAGGAGGCAATTTGTAGATGTGTGCTCTGGTTTTCTTTTTAACGTTGTATTAGTTCCCCCTCTTAAATGTCTTAGATTTGGTAGGCATAATTTGAAAACTCAAAGGTGAAAGGAAACTTATTTGTTACCCAGTGGTCTACTTGGCCTATGGACTAGCCACATTAGAGTAATGCATAAATCTTTTCACAACAATAAAAGGAAAGGGTTATGGCTGAGTCAAATTTTATTGTTATTGACGGTGTAATGAAATGTATCTCAATGCTATGGTTTTGGCCTTTTTATTGGTTGAATTAGAGGACCCAGTTGAAAATATTGGGGCCAAGTTGGTAAGGCAAGCCGCGGCAAAGACAAATGATTTAGCTGGGGATGGAACCACAACATCTGTTGTTCTTGCACATGTTGGAATATTGAAAAATTCCAGAACAATGAATGGAGAATAAATCTCCCTTCCTCTAACACAGAAAATAAAAATTTCTTTGACAAGAGACAGAGTTTCAATACTTTGAAAACAAACTTCTATTCCCTTCAATAACTCAAAAAAAAACTATTACACTACTTCCTCACTGAGAGGGATTATAAAATTATGACTGCTACAAAACGCAGTGCATAAAACCAACTCACTGTCTGTTCAAAACAAACATACTCTGTCTCTAAAACACTCTGCTGTGTTTTTCACTTTCGCACTATTGTGCATACACACTTAAAAAGTTACACTCAGTCTTTCACTTTTTACACACTGCTGTGTAATAAAAAATTTACGTACTGTCTATAAAAAAAACTACCAAGCTTTTTTGTCCTTTTTATTTTTATATGCCGTAACATATAAAACATATTATAATAAACCCTATTTTAAAAAAAAAAAAATTAAAACTAAATTCTATGGCCCACCTTTCATTTCGCATATGATATATATATAACATATGTTTAAAACATATGTATATATTAAAGCATACATAAAATTAAACTATCAAAACATTAAAGAACCCTTTCCGTCGGACTTCAAAAGTATGAATAGATTGAATTTCAAACCAAATTCGCATTCCAAAATGGGATGTTGATGTCTGCCTAATTTGTAATGCGAATTCTCAATCCAATGTGCCTTATAAAAAATTCGGGTCCGGTTTTCAGGTTTTCAGATTCCCTTCAATTTCATGCGATCCAATATTAATGTTCCACGTGTCCTCATTTTGAATTTACAAAACTGGGGGGTAAAATTCTGTTTGTTTAATTTCTGGTTGGTGAATTGTGTTAGTGCTGGATGTTGTGTTTAAATACAATCTTGTACAAAAATATGGTTGCGGCTGTCTACAAAAAAAACTTGCAGGAATTTTAAATGCTGAATTAAATTTCTGGATGGTGTGCCAGCAACCTCCAAAAAAAAATGTTGCTGCTACATCCGTCCTTCTGCTGCAGCAGTTGAAGTTAAAATTCAACAGCACAGGGTTTAATAAGTGAGGGTGTAAAGGTAACTTTTTGTCGATAGTACTGGATTAAGATCATCTATTCATTTTTGTAGGGTCTTATGGTGTTTGGCTTTTTAGTTTTGGGTTGGGCTTATTGAGTCTAAGATAGTTTTTGAGTGAAAAAATTGCTATCAGGTGTTAAAAAAATTTGGTTCTTTTGTCAAAATGTATGAGCTTGTTAGGAAATACAAAACTGACAATGGTTGTATCTTAAATTTGTGGAAAATAATTTGAAATGAAACCTTTTTTTTTAGGTTGTTGCAGCAGGTGCAAACCCCGTTCAAATTACTAGGGGAATTGACAAGACAATAAAGGCCCTTGTTTCGGAACTCGAAATTTTGTCAAAGGAGGTAAACGCTTGCCTTTTGAGTAGGTTGGTTTTCCTTTCAGCTGATGGTTTGGTGCATCTAATTGAATTAGTTGCCTAAGGTATTTTTGGTTGCAAACTCCTTTTCATTTTTCATAAAGTATTGGCCTTGTGGAATACATTTGATTGTGTGGTCTTGTTAGATCTACAACATTTGTAGTTGTTTAGTCTTATGGCCGAGGTGCACTTTTATTATGGAAATAGTTGATGCAATATTGTCATTTAATCCTTACTGAAGGGTAGCCTGTTGAGAAGTTTCTTGTGAAACATTTGGTATTCAAAATGACACTTGATCCTATACAGCATCATGCACTTGACTTAAAAATTCATATTCAAAGTGTGCCAGACAATTCTTGAAAATTTTCAAATATTTATGTTGTTTTAAACCATTATCTTTTTCATGTATTGGATGCTGAAAATGAGAAAAAGACTTTGGTATGAAAACAACTGGTGAATAATTTCCAAAAAAACAACCACTTCCAAGACATGATTTAGAAGTAGAACATATGTACTTATGAAGCATAGAAAGATATCCTTGATGCATTGTCAATGTTTGGCTAGGGTTATTTTGGAGAAAATAACTCCTTATTCCTAGAATAGTGATCTTCAATACAAGTAAATGCCAGAGAAGAGAGATCATTGTGTGACATAAACCTATTAACAAAAGTGAACAAGGAATGATTATTAATTATGGCATACTAAGTTGTCAGTGATTTTGACTATTTGTCTTTAACATGCAAAAATGTTAAATTCCAAACTTACATCATCATGGTTTGGCATCATGAGCTTGACTAATTGTCCACCATGCTCATAATTTCATTGTTGTATTCATATCTATAAACAACGTTTCAAATAATAATAAAAAATTTCTATAAGAAAAATCCAGACCTCCATGCTGCTGCTCCTTATGAGACAAAGTCAAAATTGCATTACACAATCCGACACATAAGAATCTCCTATATCCCGGTGGTATGTATCCAAACTCTTATAATAGTGTCTTCAAGACTTATGTTGACATTGCCAATGAGATATTTAAGCAATGAAATATGGAGCCTTCTTCATTGTTGTATATGTAACAGTATTTTATTAATATAAAGATTGATGGTTTTGTCTTTCTAAAAATGAAATGTAAAAATAATTTATTGTGGTCAATTGAAAAGTTTTTTTTTTAAAGCTTTTCATTATGGAAGGGCGACATAGATATATGCCCTTCTAATTGAAATTCGGACTTGCCCTTCAAATTTGATCACCGTGTGGGACCTTAACAAACAATAAAACTATTCCGCCGCGCGTTATATAAAACATATAACAAAACCTTTGTCAAAACTTCAAACGAACCCTTTAGCCGTGGGTATTTCATCACGAATTGATCATTTTACCATGTACCTTCTTCTAGAGGAATATTCTTCCACTCGATTAGGTACTTCATAATGGTTATATGTCAAAGAGATACAGAATGTTTATCTATAACTTTTTGTGGTTCAAGAATCAACTTTCATTCTTCATCTAATTTTGGAAGTTCTATTTACATTGGCATATTTTTTTCCAAAACCTTTTTTAGGCAAGATACATGAAAAACATTATGAATGCAAGAAGAAGGAAAATATAACTTCTATACCACTTGTGCAATCCTATGAATAATTATTTAGGGCCATAACATTTTTGAGCTAATTCTTTATTCTTCTTTTTCTTGAATGAAGATTGCATATAATGTTATAATCTACAAAATACCCAATTACCCTCCTCAAATTATATTTCACTTCAATGTTGTTCCCCTTTTTGTTTTATCATGTTTCATGTCATTTGAAGGTTTTCCATAATAATTTTCAAATTTTCTTTAGTATTTTCCATATGTGACTCTGTTTCCTATACTTTGGACTTATCTTGCAAAAGTATGAGATACTAGGAGTTGGATATCCATAAAGGGCCTTAAATGGGGAAATTTTAGTAGATGTGTGATAGGTAGTATCATATTACCATTCTTCCTCGACGAACCCACTTCATCCATTAAGATTGCTTTTCTAAAGAGTAACATTGTAGATAACCTTAAAAACATTTGTTAACTATTTTTGTTTGACCATTTGATTGTGTTTGATATGTAGAAATCATGGCAGCTAGTGTTTCTCCACTCATATTAAATAATTATTTCCAAAAGTTTATTGTTACTATTACTTTAGGAAAACCATGAAGACTATGAATTTCTTTCATGGACACTTCTGCCACTTGGCTTGTTCTTTATGTACTTTGAGCTCTACCAAAAAAATCTACAAAATTTGTCTACATAAATGACCACAAAAATGTAATACTTACCTTTATATTTCAGTAACCCTGTAATAAAGTCTATTGATATATCTTCTAGTCTTTGAATATGTATGTGGAATGGTTGAAGTAACCCTAGAGATTTGACTATCTCTCTTTTATTTATTATGCAAACCTGACCTTCTCTTACAAAATTTTGAATATCTTTCTTCATTCCTTCCAAAAATATATTTTTTGATCCTTTGAGATGTTTTAAGGAACCCTGCGTCCTACCATCAGAGAGACATGGGACTCCCTTAATATTTTTTTATTCAAATATGCTTGCGTGCATCAAAATATTCTACATTTGCACCAAAGTATATCTCTCTTTCACTCCCAATGCTCCATAGAGTTCATCCCATCCTTTATAAATTTTAGTTTTTGTTTAGTACTATTGTCATTTTTCCATTATGGCAAGCTTCTTCTAGCCACCTAGGAATAGAAAATGTAATTCGATATAAATTTGAGGCCTCTTCTATTTTAGAAAGAGCATCATGTACTAATTTTTCCTTACCCTTTTTGCAGATTATCTCAAAATTAAAACTTTGCATTTTTTCTCCTCATTTTTGTTAATCTTCCAATGAAATCCATAGCTTCAAAAAATACTTTATGCTATCATGGTATATCTTGACTTTAAAGTACCTCCCAATAATATATTATCCCCATTTTTTATTGCATGTAATATTGCTTCCATTTATTTTTCATACATAGATTTCACCAAATATTTTCTTTGAATTCCTTGCTTTTAAAAGCCAATGATATCCCTTATTGTTTTAATGTTACGCAAATTCCTTGTCCTAGTGCCTCACACTCTACTATGAATGTTTTACCAAAAGTAGGTGCAACCGATGTTGGTGTAGAAGACATGGCATAAATTAAAAGAGAGAATGCCAAAGTAGCCTCATCATTCCATATAAATGATATTTTCTTTAAGAGATATGTGAGTGGACTTGAAATGCATGCATAATTCTTAACAAATGATCAATAATATCATGTAAGTCTAAAAAATCTTCTAAGAACCTTGATTTTCTTAGGAATAGGTCATTTTGTAATAGCTTGCATCTTTTGAGGCTCCAACTTCACTCCTTCCTTTAACACAATATGAACCAAATACTCGAATTCTTATTTCCCAAAAGCACATTTGGATATTTTTACATAAAAATTATTGTTCTCAATAATTTATATAACTTTTCCACATGTTTAGTGTGGTATTCCCATGATTTATTATAAATATGTGTATTATCAAAGAAAACCAACACAAATTTTATAAGATGGGATCAAACAAAAATTTTCTTAAGTCGAGCCCGCCAGACTTCAAACGACGATAAATCATAATTCAAACCAAATTCACATTCCACAATAGCCTACTGATGTCGGCCAATTTTGTGACACGAAAACCAAATGAATTCTGCCCTAATCTTTTTCGGGTCCGAAGTTGGGCTAGCGTACGGAGGGAGAGTTGTGACACGAATTTCTTATCAAATTCACCCTAATCTTTTTTGGGTCCGGATTTCCACTGCGCGAGAGGCCCAAACAAAGATCTACTCCAATCAATTTCTGCCACGTGTCCTCAATCAAAACTTGCCCTGCTCCCGGCTGTGGGTGCATTCGATGGCGTTTAAGGCGATGGGACATGGATGTGGCGATTTCATATCAATCGCATTAAGTTTTAAGGCTATTAAATTAAGTTTCAAGGTTTTCACATCAAATCCGCATTAGTTAAGTTTTAACACTGTTCAAGATCGGACCTCCACTCCTGTTAGCGATTCCGCATGCTCCAATATGATCTAGCCTTCGGCTCTCATTAATGATCAGAGATTAATTATGACGGGCGTCCTTCGATTGCATTGCAGTCGGGTCAATAAAATGGCGTTTCCCTATGGTTTTTTAGACGAGCCGGTTGCTGGGTTACACTGCCTGCTCACTGTGACGAGAAGGAGAAGTGGCAAGCTGAACTGCTGCTTAGACCTTGCTGCATATCTGCATTTCTCTCAGTCTCGTCTGTGTCTATCTTCCTCTGTTTCTTGGAATTCTGCTTCTCCGTCTCCTCTTGTGCCCACTGCTGAGACTTCACCCATGCCTCGCCTGCGTCAAAGGATGCGTTGCCGCAGGGTGAGCACTAGAGGTCAACCCCTGCGTGCTCCCTCTAGCCCCTCAACTGATTCATCTTCCGGCCAGTCCAATGATTATTACGCAGGTCGCTATCCAAATACTAGGAGTGGGCGGGGTCGGGTTGTAGGATCTGGCCACCATATGGATTTCCCTACTCCTCGTTTCCCCACCGCTAGTTCACCTTCTCCCACGATGCGCACTGCGCAATTTTCCTTTAATTGCTCTCTCAACCGCCCACGAATCACAGCTTCAGTCACTGTGGTTTTCCGCAAGGAGGCCCAAATGGAGGAATAATGCACCCGTCTGGCGGGTCTGAGCTCAGAAAAAGCCGGCCAACATTCGGGCCTTCAGGAGGGGAGCCGTGGCATGAATGTGGAGGTAGCACCTAGCGATCCTGGACCTTCCGAAGGATGGTGCCGAATCGTGGAGGAACCACCGGAGGAGTAGTTTGGTTAATTTGTTTTTCTTGCTTAGCAGGCCCACTTAATTGGGTTGCTTTTAGATTATTTTACTGTGCTGGACCTTTGTAATATTTTTGAATTCTGTAAATTAAACGTTCAAGACTGGTTTCCCCGTATGAGGGCAGTCTTCTTAATTTTTTGATTTTTTGATGACAAATTTGCCATGAGTCTGGGCAATGTTTTTGTGTGAGGCGTATATCAACAGTACATGTCTCTGCACATTTCCTATATCCGCTTTATGATACTATTTTCATGGACGGTTTTACTTCATATAATATATTCAAAACAACGTTTTTTCTCTTGTGAAAAAAAATGATTAATGTTTATCACTCTGCCTTCAAAACTAGCGATGCTGGTCTATGTTGCTGGTTTATTGATATGGTCTGATGGCATTTTTATATTTTGGACATATCACACTCCTCACATGATTAGCGTTTTTCTCTGTTCAAGGATTTTGGGTACTTTAATTTGTATTTGGAACAATGGACGTCGGTACTCTATCTGTTGCTTTACTATTCTACATACCGCCATTTCACTTTCTTATAGATGCCTCGGGCATATTTGGATGCTTTCTCAGATTGTCGATAATCTCCATGTGGACCGTTACTGGGTTTTATATCAAGTCCCCGTATGTGACATGGGGTATTTTTCTATCACTGTCTGGGGTGGGACTTCCACTTTTCTGGATGGATATTTGGGTTCCAATCTTCAGATGTGAAAATGTAATGACTTCATGGACTGTTTTACTTCATATAATATATTCAAACAACGTTTTTTCTCTTGTGAAAAAAAAAATGATTAATGTTTATCACTCTGCCTTCAAAACTAGCGATGCTGGTCTATGTTGCTGGTTTATTGATATGGTCTGATGGTCTTTTTATATTTTGGACATATCACACTCCTCACATGATTAGCGTTTTTTTCTGTTGCAGGATTTTGGGTACTTTAATTTGTATTTGGAACAATGGACGTCGGTACTCTATCTGTTGCTTTACTATTCTACATACTGCTATTTCACTTTCTTATAGTTGCCTCGGGCATATTTGGATGCTTTCTCAGATTGTCGATAATCTCCATGTGGACCGTTACTGGGTTTTATATCAAGTCCCTGTATGTGACATGGGGTATTTTTCTATCACTGTCTGGGGTGGGACTTCCACTTTTCTGGATGGATATTTGGGTTCCAATCTTCAGATGTGAAATGTAATGACTTCATGGACTGTTTTACTTCATATAATATATTCAAAACAACGTTTTTTCTCTTGTGAAAAAAAATGATTAATGTTTATCACTCTGCCTTCAAAACTAGCGATGCTGGTCTATGTTGCTGGTTTATTGATATGGTCCGATGGTCTTTTTATATTTTGGACATATCACACTCCTCACATGATTAGCGTTTTTCTCTGTTCAAGGATTTTGGGTACTTTAATTTGTATTTGGAACAATGGACGTCGGTACTCTATATGTTGCTTTACTATTCTACATACTGCTATTTCATTTTCTTATAGATGCCTCGAGCATATTTGGATGCTTTCTCAAATTGTCGATAATCTCCATGTGGACCGTTACTGGGTTTTATATCAAGTCCCTGTATGTGGCATGGGGTATTTTTCTATCATTGTTTGGGGTGGGACTTCCACTTTTCTGGATGGATATTTGGGTTCCAATCGTCAGATGTGAAAATGTAATGACTTCATGGACTGTTTTACTTCATATAATATATTCAAAACAACGTTTTTTCTCTTGTGAAAAAAAAATGATTAATGTTTATCACTCTGCCTTCAAAACTAGCGATGCCGGTCTATGTTGCTGGTTTATTGATATGGTCTGATGGTCTTTTTATATTTTGGACATATCACACTCCTCACATGATTAGCGTTTTTCTCTGTTGCAGGATTTTGGGTAAGTTAATTTGTATTTGGAACAATGGATGTCAGTACTCTATCTGTTGCTTTACTATTCTACATACTGCTATTTCACTTTCTTATAGATGCCTCGGGCATATTTGGATGCTTTCTCAGATTGTCGATAATCTCCATGTGGACCGTTACTGGGTTTTATATCAAGTCCCTGTATGTGACATGGGGTATTTTTCTATCACTCTCTGGGGTGGGACTTCCACTTTTCTGGATGGATATTTGGGTTCCAATCTTCAGATGTGAAAATGTAATGACTTCATGGACTGTTTTACTTCATATAATATATTCAAAACAACATTTTTTCTCTTGTGAAAAAAAAATGATTGTTTATAGTCGAAGCGCTGCGGGGTGGTTTATTATATTAATATTTCACAGTCATTGGAACGACCACAATTCATAACAAATATTAGAGATTTACTGTCATGTTTTAAAGTTTCATTTTTTTTTAAAATTGAACCAGTTGTCGGTATACCGACGCTTTGTAAGCGTCGGAATTGAGACAGCTTAAAAAATTCGGAAGAGCGACAGTATAAAAACATCGGACAAGCAACGTCTAAAACATCAGACCAAATTTCGTCAGAATTGCGACAGTTTACAAACGTCGGAAGAGCGACGTTCAAAACGTCGGACCACATTTCGTCGGAATTGCGACAGTTTACAAAAGTTGAAAGAGCGACGTCCAAAACGTCAGACCACATTACGTCAGAATTGCGACAGTTTACAAACGTCGAAAGAGCGACGTTCAAAACGTCAGACCACATTTCGTCGGAAGTGTGACAATTTACAAACGTCGGAAGCGCGACAGTTTGGGTAACGTCGGAAGAGCGACGCTTGTTTGGAAGCGACAGAAAATGTGTCGGTAGTGCGACACTTTTTAGGTGCGTCGGAAATGCGACGGTATGGAAAACCACATTTTTCCCGTCCTCGAACTGTCGCTCTTGCGACGACTATGTGTCGGAATAGCGATGAATTGGCCGTCGGAAATTCCGCCAAATTTTCTAGTGTTCGCACTATTATATGTTTATTTTATTAATAAAAAGTTGAATAATGGATTCGTGGGCCCCTGTTGAATCAAATGTATGTCGTGTTTGGTAGCATAAAATGGTTTTATATTATAAGTTCGAAGGTTGGTGTTCTTTCAAAAGAAATTGCGCCACTATTATAATGTTTTGATATTACGACCGGAGTAATAAGGTTTGCTCAAGTATTTTTAATGTGTTCTCAAATATCACATTAATTTGTAAAGGATTTGTTTAATGAGGTGTGAATATTATTGCAAGAAGACATTTTCAAAGCACAATGGAAGGGAATATAATTTCAAGCACTTGTTCCAAAGTCATAATGACATCAGAGTGTAAAGGATTAATCACCCCAGTAAATATCTTCCCTGGTAAAGAATGACAGAGTATCATATCTAAATGTTGATGGTGAAAAACAATCAGATGCATATGAAGGCTGAATTTTTCACCTGGCAACTCCAACTTAATGTAAAGACTCCACTGGAGGACCGACTCTTTCGGTAGGAAAATGGAAGGATCTTACACAAATTTCAGTTATCCAAAGTGGAATGGTATTCAGGATCTAATCTACTTTCTTGTAAACTACTTCTTTACTTTTCCGGAAGTTGTCCTGAAAGTTTTTCAGAATTTGCTGCATGATAAAGGTGACCAAAATGTTGGTTCTACCTATCCAAAAATTATAAATACTGAGGTTTCTTTTGATCTTGGCCTCCGTCCCTTTTCCAAATCTTATGATGACCCTCTTCAAATTGATGAGCCTAAAGAGACAAAGACACATCCTCTAGCTCTTGTATATACTCCTAGACCCTCTATAATCCCGGATAGATATAAACCTCTCATCTTACCTCCTATACTCCATGCTTTCCCTACAAATTATTACCTTTATTTTCCGAGGTTTGATCGTGAAAGTGACAACATTAATGCCGAGCAACATGTGCAGAATGTTGAGACTTTCCTAGACCTTTTTGAAGTTGATAAAGAAGATGTTAGTATTAGGATTTTTGCTCTTTCTTTGCAAGGCAAAGTCAAGAGTTGGTTCAAAACCCTGCCTGATGCGAGCATCTTATATTTCCAGTAGTTCGTCAAAGTCTTCCTCAACAGATGGGTGGTCAAACAAAACCCTTTCCTAATTTCAGAAGAGTATGCCCAGCTGAAAAGACAGTTAGGGGAGATAGTACAACAGTTTTCTGCCAGGTTCAATCGAGTCTATTATTCGATACCTACCAATATAAGACCTCCTCCTGGCTCAGCTCTCTTACATTACCCGGGCGCTTTTGATCCAGAAACGGAGTTTTAGCTGAGAGAAAGGAACTTAGCAACACTTGAAGAGATACAGAACAATGCAATAGATGTAGAAGCTAATTTGTTGATCAGAAGAGCAAAGCTGAAGGAAGAAGAAAAGAAGAATGTTGCAGAGCACCTGACACCTTCAAAGATAAAGCTTGACCTTTTAGTAAGGGCAGTGGAAAAAATGATGTGAAAAATCACTACAAGGAATGAAAATGACGTTCAAGAACAAATGGCCTATCCAAAACATTTTCTTTCTTATCCTAGTTTTCGTCGATCTGACAATGACTGCGTTATAGAACATCTTGGAGAAGAGAGATACGTTGATATGAAATGTGTGCTTGATGATATGTTTTATGTTGATGATTTGCCAAAATTCGATCAATACGACGATGATGATTTTTTCCAAACACAAGCTAGTCCTGTAGCACAATCAACTGCTGATTTGTGGGAGGAAGTTCCATTTCAACAGCTTGAAAACAGTAATCATCCGATGCATATCATCCAGGACAGTGATGCGGAAAGTCTGGAAAATTGGGAAGTAAGTGAAGGATCTCTACCTCTTTGTTTCGCTTCAATTCAGTTCATCAAGATAATTTTCATGCAATTAGAAATCAACAATCTCTCAGTTTTAATGTTGAGGTTGAGACAGATAGTGAAATTCTTGAGCAATTTGTTAATAATAAATCTTCCCCTGAAACGACTGATGAAATCATTTGCGATATAAAACCCTCCCTAGCTCCAGATTTGCAGCCACCAAACGCAATTGAAGGTCAGATTACAAATGAAGGCTTGGAAGCTGAAACATATGATCTAATGATGCAAGAGGATTCTGTACCCTTATATTTTGAAGCATTTCAGTTCTTAAAGCAGAATTTTCATAATATCTCTAAAGAAAAGGATGAGCAGTCTGAAAAGTGTCATATAGTCTCATTAAAGTCAATAGATACGTCGCAACAGTCTTCTCAAGTTTTTCATGACCCTATAGCTCATGTGTTGGATGATGTTTGCTGTAAAAGTCCTTCTCCATTGGCTAACCATGTGTTAGAAAAGAGTGTTGACAGTAACTTTATTCGAAATCTGACTTCATTGTCTTGTTCAGCAGACGTTTCACTACTAAGCTCATATCAAGTTTTGCAGTCATATGAGGAGACTAATGAAGAAGAATTTTTTTTTGTTTTGGATCAACAGCAGAGATTGGTTATTCACGAATTTCAGGATCCTTTTGTCAACTTGTTGCAATCATTAGAGAAAGACAGCACAAATGTTAGGAAATTTTTAATATCAAGGTATGAAGATTACCTGGAGCATAACAGTGATATATCAATGAAAATCAATAGTTATTTTTTATGAAGACCCTTTTGTAGAATTCTTGATGTCATCCAGTCAACTCATGTTTTGCAAGTTTATCAAGATTCAACTTGATTCCAAGTTACCATGGGAGTTTCCTTTCAGTTTTTCCCTCTACTTTCTCATTAGGAAGCACTTGGGGAGAATTCAAATAGCAATCAGGATGCTTACATGGTTTCATTGGTTTTTCCATTTCACTTGATCAGGAGGTGAATAGAACAATTAGAGTAGGTTTGATGAATAAACTCAATTATGAGCATCTTTCTAGTTTGTCAATTGTGTTTTAGTCATGTCTCAACTCAGTTTGGTTTTATTATGATTGTCAATCTTAGTCTTAAGTCAGATTCAATCTGCATTGTGTCAATTTTTAGTGTTTTTGAATCCATGCCCAATGGATAAGGCTACTTGGTCTATGGTGTTCTTAGCACCTCCAAGGAGCTACCATCCCCATTGGAGCCAATGTTAGTGTCAGTCTAGTCATACTACCATCAGTGATCAAAATTTCTCTTTTGAATTTGCATATTAGGAGTCCCATACCAATAAATTTCACCATTCCGCTAGGTCATGGATTCATTGATGGTAGTAATTTTTCATCAGTTTTCCCTCATATGAAACTTGCCGATTCTCCTTTTTATGGTCTTTAGTCATGAGTCACTTTCACTCTCAAATCATGTCATTAGGTCATAGGATGGGTCTCATTAGGTTCTAGGATCTCACCATGGTCATACTAATGAGTCAAGTGTCAATAAATATCAGCAAGGTCATGCGGAAGTCAATAAACTCAAAGTCACAACACCTAGGAGATCAAAGAAATATTTTATTCAGTTTGATGTAATTTTCACCTCAAAAACATGTTTTGAGGTGAAAACATGATATTTTTCCTTTATTGTCATTCATAATGTAATCTCATATATAATAAGTCACAATTCAAAAGCTGACATCAACACAAAGTCATCACCCTGCCTTCAGAGAAGATTTCTGCAGCAAGTTCAGCATCAAATCATGTTCCAAGTGGACTCAGCAGAAAGAGCCCGGAAAGAGCTTTCAAACGGTATACTACACTCTCAAAACTGACTCTTGGATTGAAATTTATGCCTAAGTGAAGTCAAAGTCCTCTATATCCTAACCCTTCCCCTTTTTCCCATTTTTCCCTTAAACTTTATGTTTAAAGTTTAATATTTTCTTTATAAAATCATTTTTTTTTCCCTTCCGATTTACAAAATCGCATTATAAAATCATTTAAACGAATATGCGATTTTTTTATTAACCACTTCCCCACCATACTTCGAAACTTTATAATAAAACTCAAAGTTTTATATTACAAAACCTCGCCGATCCTTTCCCTTTCCCATCGCATCGCAATATTTCATAGGTGCATTCTGATTGCCCCATGCCAAAAGCTCCGATGCGATTAGGTTAAGTCACCCCCAATTGGCCCCGCCCGATGATATGCTGGCCGTCGATCTGCCCATATGATCGGACGACCCATACCCAATTGGCGCTTTTCATCGCTCTCCTCCAATTGACTCCTCTCGATGGCCAACTCTCGATTAATCCTGCACCATCGATCTGCTCATCCGATCGGACGTCCCACATTTGATCGGTGCTCCCAAAATACCTCCTCCCGATTGACTTCTCTGATGGAAACCCGCCCGATGAACACCCTGACCGTCGATCTCGTCATTCAATCCGATGGCTCATATTCCATATCTGTGTTCCCATCGGTGATTTCCTTTTGCACTATATGTTTCATCTCCACTCTCCCCGATGTCGATTGACCCGGTCCCACCATAAAAGTCCTTCGCCCTTTTAATAAAAAATTCATTCGTCCCTTTGTATAAAATGAAAAACCATTTTTATTTATTTATAAAGGATTTCCCCGCTCTATTGTTGATTACCCCATCGGGCCTTGCTAATCGCATCGGAAATGTTTGCCTTCGTTCAATTACGCCTACCCCCATTCCTCCGATCCCGATTGCAATTGCGATGCAGACCCCATCGCTTCTCCCTTCCTTCCTATTCACTCAAAATTAATTTTTCTCTTCACAAAGACATAAAATTCATTTTATTTTATTTCAAAGCATTTTATTAAAAAGTCAGCAAATAATGGAAAGCGATAGTCAAAGGCCGAGAGCTAAATAAAACAGAGATTGCTACAGCAGCAGCAAGGTAGGGAATCTGTTTTTCGGATTGCCTATTTTCTTTCATCCATGTATAACAGCGAATCTCCAAGAAGTCAAATGTAATGATGTCCCTTATTTTAGGGGGAAAATTGTTGTTTTTCTCTTCCATATTCAGATTTCAGTTCTTGAGGTGTCAGAATAGCTCCCTTTTTTTGTGGATCTATGTTCCCACATTTCAGCCTATTTATTGTAATTGTAAATCATTTGTAAAAAAATCTGTAACTCAGCAGTAGGGGAATAGTGTGGAAAGAAACACTCTGCGCTCCATTGTACAGTTTGACGGGAATTAATAAAGTGATGCAGCTCTGATTTGTGGGATCCATGTGGTATGAGAATTAGCATTTTTTTCTCTCCTTTGTTTCATATGTAAATTGTTATGTTTCACCTCTCATTCATAAACATCTCTTTTTGAATTCTTTCAAGATAGAAAGGTAGAATCCATTTTTTATGCTCTACCTTGGGAAATCATTCATACTGTGTATTTTTCTTCTGTTTGCAAAGGATCCATTTATTGTGCCCTTTTCATCTCCTCACCAGTCTTTCCATCCCATCCTTATTTAACCTTAATTGCTAAAATTTCCTGCCTATCTTGCCCCATGAAATACCCTGTATTCCGATTTAATTCTCCAGTTTCATACTGTCCCATTTTGTCCCACACATCCCTGAAAATTCATTCATTTTATCAAAATTATTTCCTATCATTATACCTAGCCTAATATCAGATCATTATTGCACTTTATTGAATATCCTTTCATGGAGAGAGCCCTCTCCTATCCTTGTAGGGCTAGCTACAAGGTTGAGCGTGGTTTAGTTGTTACCCTGTTTTTCCCTTTTCAGCCTGGGGTCCAGATCAGGTGCTAACAGAGTACTTGAAGTTGTAAGGGAATTTCATCTGTAGGAACATGTTTCCCTATTCTTTGATAGTTGTCACACCTTTTGACATCCTCCTTGGCATCTTTAAAGATGGATGGCCAATAATATCCTAAATGAAGGATTTTATAGGCAGTCCTCTTATCAACAAAGTGTCCACCACAAGGTTCATCGTGGCATGCCTTTAGAATTTCAAGCATTTCATCTTCTCGAACACACCTTCTGATGATGAGATTTGGACCTGTTTTTATACAATTCATCATTAACCCATGAGTATAATGAACTTGTTTCAATAATTCTTCTTTTCTCTCTAGGAAACAAGTATGCTAGTAATTTTCCTGTAGCTAAGTAGTTAGCAATATCTGCAAACCATGGAGATTTAGTAGTAATTTAAAAGAGATATTCATCAGGAAAAATATCCTCTACTAGAGTATCATTATTATTTTTTTGAATTCTAGACAAGAAATAAAAAACTGTGTTTTCTTTTCCAGGGCGGTCTAGAATGGTGATGTTAAATTCTTTTAGGAGTAATAACCATCTTATGATTCTACTATTAGTGATAGATTTATTCATTAAGTACCTAATTGCATAACTATATGTGTGAATAAATGTTTCATAGTCGGTGATGTAGTGTCTAAATTTGTTAATAGCATGAACAACAACTAGAAATTCTTTTTCAGTTACAGTGTAATTTAACTTAGCAGGAGTCAATTTTTTACTTGTGTAATAGATGACATAAGGGATCAAATATTTTGTCCTAATACAGCTCCCAGAGTTGTATCTGAAGTATTTGTTGAAATTTTAAAGGTATTTTCCAATTTGGACCTCTTAAGATGGGTGCTTCATAAATTTTTTTCTTTTAAAGTTTCAAATGCCAATTGGCAATGAGGATTCCAACTAAATTCACAATCTTTGGTAAGTAGTTTGAAGAGTGGAGATGATGTTTTGGTGAATTTTCTATAAATATTCTATAGTACCCTGTAAATTCTATAAAACTTATAACATCCTTTTGACAACTTGGAATTGGAGATGACTTCAACTTTAGATGAGTCTACTTTAATTCCATCCACTGAAATGTGATGTTCTAAAACAATTCCTTTAGTAAACATCATAAAGAATTTTTCATGACTTAATGAAATATTTTCTTCTTTTCATATTTTAAGAACCTTTTCCAAGCTTTCAAGAGCCTCTTCAAATGAATTTCCATAAACTGTAAAATCATCCATATATACTTCCACACAATCATGTATTAGATCAGAGAAAATTCTTGATACTACCCTGTGTAATGTTGCAAGTGCATTGCACAATCCAAAAGGAAGTACTCAGTAAGCATAGGTTCCCCATGGACAGGTGAATGTGGTTTTTTCTTGATCTTTAGGTGATACTTGAATTTTATTGTAACCACTAAAGCCATCCAAAAATGAGAAATAGTTATTTATTGATAATTTATCTAATACTTGATCTATGAAAGGCAATGGGAAATGATATTTTAAAGTAGCCTTATTCAACTCTCGATAATCAATGCATACCCTCCATTTACCATTATTTTTAGGTACAATCACCAAGGGAGAAACCCAATGACTGTCTGAAATTGTATAAATGAAGTTTACATGCAAAAAATTTTGCAATTCTTCTTTCACAATTTCCCTAAGATTTGGATTCATCCTTCTTTGAGGTTCTCTAATAGGCCTAGAGTTTTCCTCAATGTAGATATGATGTATACAAGTCTCAGGACTAATTCCTTTCATGTCAGTTTACTCCCATGCATATGCAGAAGAATGTTTTTGTAATGTTTTGATTAACTCTTCTTGTTGGATTTTTTTCCAAGTTTTTGTTTATGTTTAAAAAAATTCTGGAAAGATTTCAACTGTAGAGTTACCAAATTCTTCCATAGAATATCAATACATCTATCTAGATGACAAGTATTCAATATTGCATTGTTCTTGAAAAATATAATCATCTTCAGATTGTGAGGATGTTTCCAAGTTTTCTATTGAATTTAAGATTTGACTTTCTTCACTAATATGAGAAATAGTAAAGAGAGGTTGTATCTCATTGTCATCATCCATCCATTCTTCATCTCCTATTTCTGTGATTTTTTTTGTTGGAGGATATAGAGTGAATTTATTTGTTGAGTTTCCATCAGAAATAAACATATCACTGGATCTACAACTAATGAAAGCATCAGATGTAGCTAACAAAGGCCTTCCCTAAAATTAATGGATGTCCCCCTAGGTTGTTCTTGGGAGTTAGGATCATGAAATCAACTGGATATTCCAAAGTTTCTAAGGACACATATATGTATTCTAATACACCATGTGGCTTGATTACTGATTTGTCTGCTAATTTCAATAATGTTGGTGTATACTGAAGGTTTGGAAGCCTAATTTGTTCCATAGTTTGTTTGCTCATGATGTTTATGGATGCTCCTAAGTCGATTAATGTATTTGGAATCTCAATTCCATTGATGTGTGTTTTTACAACTAGACTTCCTGGGTCCAAATATTTTTGTATGGATATTTTTCCCATCATAATGTTAGCAATTTTTTCTACTAACTGAATCCTTTTTATTTCTTTTGTTTTCCTTCCTTTTTTTTCATGCTCAACTCTCTTATTGTTTTGGCTAGAATATGAATCTCTTTAATGTCCTGTAACAAAGGAATTTTGATACAGACATTTTTCAATTCATCTAGAAAATCATAATTGGGCAACAAAATTTGTTTTTCTATCCCTCTATAGATTTGTAATCTTTCAGGAAAAGGAGGGTTAGAAACAGATACTGAAGGTTGCTCTAGTATAGGAGTTGAGTTTATTGGATCATTTTGTTTTTAATTTTCAGGATTTTGGTCCTGTTGAAGAGATGTCCCTTCTTTAGAACTTGTATTTTGTTGTAGAGAAATTTCTTCATCAAAATCATCTTTTTATTGAATAGCAATAGAAGGATTTTCCCTTTCTAATATTCTACCATATATAAGTTGGGCATTGTTAAGATCTAGTGGGTTAATCATGTAATCTAGAAAGTTGTGTCCTTCTGCATTATAAGAATTTTGAGCATTTCTGTTATTTGGGTTTGGTAATGGCTGGGCAGGTAGTTGATTTTTTCTTTGTGTATATGTTAATGAAAATTGTGGATTCTGATTTTAGATTTGGGGTGAATGATTTTGTTGTGGAAAATGTTGGGGAGGATAGTTTGGATAGGGTTGTGGATACTGATGATACTGAGAGTATATTCCATAAGAATTTTTCATCTCTTGTGTCCAAGGTTGAGGTTGGGACCAAGGTTGTTTCCATGATGAATTCCAATTGTTTGGTGGGGGCTGATTATACATTTGGTTATTAAAACCTTGAGTTTGTGGCCTCTGACATGGTCTTCTAGATACAAAACAAAGAGGATCTACTGGAGATGAAGTTACTTCCTCTTCTTGAAAGACAACCTTAAGACCTGGTATTGAGGGAAATTTTTTTGTTTCATGATTTTCTGCACAAATAACAAAGGTCTCTATAACTTTTACATCAAGAGGAAACTCTCTCAAAGCATGTTTCTTTCTTCATTTAGGACAGAAAATAGTTAAGGCATCAGTTTCAGCTTTATGTTTGTTTTGTAATTTCAGGGTGTCTATTTTTTCACTGAGTCTCCCTAATATATCTGTCTTAAATTCATCAAGCATATTTCCAATTTCTACCCTACTCATTGTTCCAGTTGCAAATTTATTTATTCTAGAGAGAATAGGATCTCTTGTATTTTATCCAGTTTTTTATTTTCCTCTTGAGAGATGAATGCACAATTCAGCAATTTCAGGTAATGGTAATTGAGAGATATATCATTTTCCCATCATGTAAAGGATATCTATCCATTCATATCTAATGGCTTTCAATAAGAGATATTTTAAAGTATCTTGATCTAGATGTTCCATCTTAGCTCTCTTGATATTATAATTGAATCTCTCAATTAGATATTCTAAGTTTTCATCCTCTCTCTGCATCATTTTAGATACTTCATCCTTCTTATTAATAGGTGTGCAATAATCTAGATATCTTTGAAAAAATGCACTTTTCATCTCATCCCATGTCCTAATAGATTGTGTTGTCAAACCCATGAACCATTTTAGAGTTGCACCCTTGAGTATTGCAGCGAATGGCTTAAATTTTTTAGTCTTGTAAGTAATCATAATATCTACATAAGACTTCAAATTCAAATAAAAATGTTTCAGGATCCTCAGTCCTTAATCCATGGAAATTGGGAAGGACAAAAGGTGAAATATTTTTTATTGTAAAATTGGTATCCTCATCAACTATAGGAAATCTAACAGAGTTAGGATCTCCTCTTCCTTTACCTCTTTCTCCATCTCTTCCTCCACCTCGTCCTCTACCGCTTCCTCCTCTTCTTAAGGCTTCTCCCTTCATAATTTCTCCATAGCCTTATTCTTCTGCCATTGTAAATTCCTCAGAGCTAATGCAAGGTTCTAACTGTAGGGTTAATTTTTCTTCCTCTGGTTCTTCTATCAATGGGATATTGAAGAAATTTTCTTCTTCTTCTTCCTCACTAGGGATTTCTAACTCTTGAGCTAGAATATGTTCTCCTGTAGAGGTAAAAAGGTTATTCCTTCTGTTGGAGATCTAGGATCTTATTCTTCTAAGACTGCATCAGTAGATGAAGTTGGAGAATCTCCTGGTTGGATTTCTAATCTTAAGACTTCAGTAAGTCTATGTCTTGAGGTGAAAAATGGGATATAAGTTTGAGATGGTGGTGTGGCACTACGTGGTCTTGGTGGGGTGAGTGGTGTTGTAGAAATCAAACTTCTACCTCTAGCTATGAATCCACCCCTAGAGTCTCTTTCTCTACGCATGTCATTTTTTTTTTTAATGTAAGAAATAAGGCTTCCGAATTTCACTTCCCCGACAACGGAGCCAAAATGTTTAGTCAATTTGATGTCTCAAATTGCTATCATGAATTATCGACCGAGGTTAGTAATTTGATGAAGTGAGGTGCACTGTATATGCTTAAGTAACCTTGTTCTCTTGCTTCGTTCTGTATGTTTATGTTTTTTTGGGGATTTTGTATCTTATATCTAAAATTGATCTAAGAAATGAAATCTTTAAATGCTAGTGAATAGTCAAATCCAAATGAATTTTAATGATGAAAACTAATTCTTAAAGAAATAAATTGAATTACAAACTATTTTTAATGTAATATGAAATCTAAAAGAAGGAAGAAAAGGAAATGTCCATTAAATAATCTAAATTTCATAAAAATAAATCAAACTTTGAATGATGTTAGTAGGCGGACAAAACATCTATGAAAAATATCTAACTAGTTTAAAATAGAGCACTATTCTAAATCTAATTGCATTAAAATAACAAGATGAAACTATTTCCTATCTTATCCATTGAAAGCTTTTAAAACACAATTCCAATTCAATTATGTCCTAACTTAATCTAATTATATTCCATGGATTGAAATCATAAATCCTATTACTAAGAATTGAAATGATAGTGTTGATTGAAATTGAAAGCAAGTACAAAGCATGTGAAAGGAAACTATGATTGATGTATGACCGAATACCCAAATCTGATCTAATTGGAAAATGACAGAGTCACTTTCTTGAGACGACTTAGTGAGCACAAGATTACATGGCTAATTGGAAACTTAATCTAAGAAAGCATTCATGAAACTAATCTATAAAACAATAAGCAAATTAAACTATGAATTGACAGGAATCTAACTATGAAAACAATATGAATTTAACTATGAATTCATAAAACAGAAATAATGAATAAACAAGAATTGAAATGAAAATTTTCAAACTACAAAACAACTAAAAAACCTCCTTTCCATGTATGGGCCCTCTGCAACAGAATGAGTTGAAAATATAATGGACTACGCATGCATCAAAGGATCTGGAACTGATCTTATTATTATAAAAAATAGAGTTTCAAAAGCATACATTGAATATGGAATATTTCAATTATCATTGACTGGAGTCATGATTTTGTAAAAAGGAAGGAAGAAATGATGAAAAATGGTGTCAAAATAAGAACAGTTTTGAGGTTCAAGAAAGCTAGCAATAGAAATTTGGGATTGTATACACCACTTCCAGTATCTTCCTATCCATGGGAAAGCGTTTCTATGGATTTTGTAGAAGTTCTACCTATGTCTAGGATAGGCCATGATTATCTTTATGTATTTGTGGATAAGTTCAACAAAAAGTGTATTTTGATGCCTTGTAAAAAGCAGGTTACAACTGAAAAAAATGCACATTTTGTCTTTCAGAATGTATGGGTACATTTTGGGTTTCCCACATCCATTTTTAGTGATCGAGATTCTCGCTTTGATGGTCAATTTTGGTTAATATTGTGGGGACTCATGGACACCAAATTGAAAAAGAGCACAATATTCCATCCGCAAACAAATGTGGTGAACAGAACGGTGATACATCTTCTTTGTGGCTATTGCATCAAGCATCCTAAGTTGTGGGATGAACATTTGCACTATATTCAACATGCTTACAACCAGGCCAAGCATTCATCGACTCAAACATCATAATTTAAGGCATGCTTGGGATAATTTCCCAAATATCATTTAGATTTATCTTTGGGAAAAATGTTTCTATTGATGGACATGGTGACATAGATAAGGCCAAAAGATTCATTGAACAAGTTCAATCGATGCATCAAACAATTCAAGAACAATTGGAAAAGAGTCAAGCCAAGTACAAGATAATACATGATAAGCATCGTGTGGATCACATTTTCCAAGTCAGTGATGAAGTTTGGCTTCACATTAGAAAAGAGATACTCTAAGGAGAAGGTAAAAAATTGAAACCAATTTGATATGATCCATTCAAGATTTTGGAAAGATTGGTAATAATGCCTTCAGGTTGGCTTTTCCATCATATATAAAAATGTATGCAGTAGTTAATGTTGAGAATTTGATATTGCATGAGCCTCCTTTGATTGAAGATGAAGGAGAGAATTTTCATATTCCTTCAATTAAAGATTTCTCTCCTGAATATCTTGAAGAATTGTAGCAAAACACCATCCTTGACAAGAAAACAAGGACTTCAAAACAAGGGAACATGGAGTACCTTCGTGTGGGGCTCAAAGGAAAAAATCCAAGAAAAACCAAATGGATTGATATGGGAAGGGTGAGGGAATTGTACCCTCGTCTGTTTTTTGACTGAAAATGATCTTTTGGAGGTTCAAAATCTTCCAGTGGGGAGGAATAATCTAGGGGATCATTAAAATGCTCAAAATTCAAAGTTTTCAAAAGTGCTCGAAACTAGTGTCAAAATGAAGATCTCATCGCACCGAATCCAACGCAAATAATTTCACTCAAAACCAATATTTTATGCTCTCAATATCGTGTTTTGACCATTTTCCCAAACATCTAAAATTTTAAAGTTGGGTTGCAGGTATGCCTAGTCAGTAGTACGTACATTGACTAGGAAGGTGACTAGGCATTTGATTGTATTTTTCTTGGCTAATAGTTGGTTTCCAAGTTTCCTCCATTGATTGGTATAATTTGTGGTGGTTTGTGATTGGTTGGTTAATAGTTGAGTTGGGACAATCGTGGAGGGACAATGGCTCGTTGCCACGTGGCCTTCTGACCATGTATCAAAATTTTGTTATAAGTCGAACAAACCTCTGAGCTAATCGAACACATGACCTACATTGGAGTAACATGGCGCGTTACCACCGTGACATCAGTATGATTTAATAGTCATAGTGCACAAGTGCTATTTAAGGTTTAATGGTCAGCATGTTGTCGGTCAGGGTCGGGGTTAACCCCTGGCCCCCGGTCCACCCATACCACGAGACCAAAGTTGGGCACCGAGAGTGCGAGGTTAACCCTAGCCCCGAACCATGATAAAATACACCAACAACAAGTTTAACACCAATTTTAAAACTGACAGAACCACCATTCCTACCATAGTCAAGGAACGGGTTGGAGTTATGGTTATGGCGCAGTGTTATAAACCATACCACAGTTCAACCACACTGCAACCATGGTAACAGTCGGGTTTGGAAACATATGATTCACGAAACCATACCACAGTTGAATGCGGGTTGAGGTTAAAGGTTTGAGTGCGAAAGTTGGAACCCAACTACAGTTACACCAACCCGACCACAATTCGAAGGAGGGTTTGACCGTTGGCGCGTATTTTTGAACCTGCCTAAAATCAATGGCACCGGATGCACCACTTGACCCATTTTGATCAGCTCATGTGGTCACTGATTAATTAAAGCATTCAACAATTTTCACCCGAATTGACACAAATCTCACCAGCGCGGGGCGAATTTGTCGCTCCATGTTGTCAAAATTGGAGGATTTTGTAGGATTCTATGCAGGTGGGTGCGAATTGTAGCACACTTAGCAAAAAAAAAAATCTAGAGCATAACTCAGTCAGTTTTTGACCAATTTGGGTGCAGAGAGAGCCTATCTAGGGGTTTTTTACTGTTCTGAAGCCATTTCAGACATTATTTTTTCATTCTGAGCATTGGAAATCCATGTAAACACATATTTTGAACACATAATGAAAGAGGTCCAAAATTGGAAGCTGGAATAAGATATGTAGCCCAGGAGGGGTGAACTCCTTCATCATTTTGTTTTCTTGTGTTTCTGTTATGGTATTATTGTCTATGTTTTACGTTGCAAAACTGAGTTTAAAACTTAATTTATGTGCTACGACAACTTGTCTAACTGAATTATATATGTATATAATAAATCACTTGCAAAATGTCATCAAAACCTTCAAGTTTTCTAATACATATCAACAATACCCTCACAAAATCAAGATTTGACAAATTCAAATTTTATTAGGCCAACAACTTAGACTTCATGAGCGAAAATTTTCATACATTATACACAAGAATATAAGTAGAAAAATAAATCATGAAAAGCACTTACGAGTATAGTGAGCATATCAAATCATCAAAGAGAGAGAAAAGTGAAGCTCCAAGACCAAGACAAGATTTCCAAATATCAAAATGCATCAAATATCATCCAATTCATCTTCCAATAGCTATAGTGAAATTCTCAAAGAAGAGATAAAAATCCAAATCCAAGTGATGATGAGAAGAAAATGAGCCTCTCATCTATTTATATCATCCTCTAAGAGTTCGATCTGCCTAATTGGTCCTAATGAAGCCCCAAATAATAAAATAATGTACAAAATAGAATTAATTGGTGAAAATGAGACCAAGATAGCTCCATAACATGAAAATAAGCCTCTCAAGAGGGAAAAATATTAGAAACAATAGGTCGAAGGGCCTTTGAGAGGCCTAGTGGAGTTCAATATGTGCCAAAATGAGTGGATGGCTCCAAACATAGTGATAAAGGGGGTGTCCCCTTGATCTCCAATAAAATTACTTGTGGTGCTCTCAAATGGTTGTGGGGGAACAAAAACACTCTCATGGGTCTCCAAAAGATCGAACAAGTGTGTATCCCATTTGTAAAGGTTGGAGGAATGATTAAAACCCTCCTTTCATCTCCCATGGTGAGACACAACCTCATATGGGCCCTAGATAATTTGCGAAGTGTGTGATGCAAGTGTGTTGTTGGTTGGGCAAGGTGGTCCAGGTGCATCATCATCGTCCAAAAAAAATGGAACACGAGCGAGCAATGAGTGGAGTTGAAGGATCCTATGATGTGGTTATCTTCTCTCTGCTATAGTGGAAGCCCATGGCTCTCAACTCTCTCCCTAAAAATTCCAATATGACCCTTTGTAGGGCTTAGACCCTGTATAGGGAGACCAGACCAAGACAAAGACCCACCTGCAATCCCGTATAAGATCCAATGCATCTCCACACCTTCCAGCACAAAAAATCATCAATGCGATTGATTAAATGAGCTTATAAACCATGGAACCAATTGGACACTTCATACTGTCATGCCCTTCCATAATGGGCTTTAAAACATACAAGTGTCTCCAAGTTCAAGAATGAGGTTAACCAAGGACCCTATTAGGTAGTTTAAACCTTTAACGGAGTGACAGGTCCATAGTACATCCTTCAAGAGGTAGGTGCCATATGAATAAATGATGGAACAAAGTGGGGCATTAGAGGATGGCTCCAAGCCACATGCCACAGTAAAAGGGTAGCTATGATAAGGGAATCCCACACTTGGGTATATGGATGTAGGAGGAAGAAATCGTGGTTCATAAGTTACCCCAGCCCTTTTTTTTCCACCCTTCTTCATATGCCTTTTTCCTTTTATTGATTTTCCTTTTATAACTGCTTTGGGCTCTAGGGAATGAGAGCATGATGTGAATGATGTAGCAGTTAATCCCCCCTTAAGGTTAGGCAGTTCATTGCCCACCAGGATTTGGGACAATCATGGGTTCCTTAATGATGTAGGGGGGGAAATATGGGCCCTAGGAACCATGGTGATGGCCATAATGATAGGGGTAGATCTCACATTGGATTTTAACCACATGCTAAATTTGTATATCCTAGCCATATTTTCATTTTGTGGTACATTTCATGTTGAGGGTGGCCAAATTATGTTTTTTACTTTCTTTTTAGCTGCATCAACCTTCAAGGCATTGTTCTAGGCCTGACCCAAAGTGTGGACAAGGGGAGGGGGAAGCTGACTCCTTGTGGACCTGGATGGGAAATATGTTAAATGGGGTTTGAATGAGTAAATGGGAGTGATGTATATGGTGTCAAGAAGTGGGACCACGCAACCAAATTCAAGCTTTCCCATGTAGTGACACTCCTAAAGCTAGTGGCTAATAAAGGAGATCCCACAGGCCTAAGATACAAGGTTAACCACCAAGTTGGACAGAAAGGGAAAAGAACACAAACCAAACCCATTCTTTCCATTTAATCCCCCCACTAATCCATGCCCAAAAGTTTCCATGATAAGTAAGAAAAAATACCCAGCTACATATTGAAATCCATGCCTTCAAGGTTGGAAGGCCCGCCTTTAAACATACAATCATAACATATGGGTGAGGAATCGTAATGGATGGCTCGGGTGGCAGAGATGTGGGTACATCAAGCTATCTAGTGGTTGTTGGTTACTGAATGAGGACCATCTAGGAGAAAAATTTCTCATATGGGTGCCACCCACGAGTAGTGGGCAATGCTCCCTACATATTTACAATCCCTGGGAACTCAATGCAACTAATGAAACTTAATTCTGAGGCCTGTAGGTTTGAAAACACATATTAAAAAAATCCCATGTTTATGAATACTTTATGAATTTTGAAACATTTGAAATGTATGATTGAATGGAGTGTTGATCATTTATGGGAAAGTTTTGTGTCTCATTTACACATTATAGTACATGGTTTGATGATCAATATTCTATAAAAATGTCATAGTTTAACTTTAAAAATATTTTAATTCAATCCTAAATGATTTAATTTAAAAATTTATAGGGCATTTTTTTTAATGAGGTTTGTCTTAAATTAATTCAAAATATTTAAGTAATATATTTTGGTTATTAAATTTATATACATCAAGTGCTTCAAAGATTTTTTAGGATTTTAAATTCATTTTTATTTTTAAAAATATATTTAAAATGATAAAAAATAATGAATTCTCCCAAAATTATACAATCAAATTTCAACCATAAAAATATAAAACAATTATACTTTACTTTAAAGTTAAATAGTAAACTCAGACAAAATTGTATCATCAAATTTCTAAAACACAAAAACATAAAACAAGTATACTTTACCATCAAATTTCTAAAACACAAAAACATCAAACACGTATACTTTACCATTTAGACTTATGTCTGTGCAAAATTCAGGGCTCCAACAATGTCACCCATCTTTCCATCAAAATCCAATTTGAAACAAGCTCCAAAAATATATATTTTTATTTTATTTTATTTTATTTTTTATTTTTATTTTTTCCAGCAGAAAAAAACTACTTCTTTGTATTAAGAAAAAAGTAGTACATTGTCATAAGTCTCTTTCTTCTCCATTTACTTACCAAAAAAAATGACTTGATCCATCTATGTTATAAATTGTTGAGTAAATCATTGTTCAGTCATTTTTGGTCTTAATACTCTATGTTACCTGTACCGTCAAAAATATATATTCCACGTTCTATTAACAACTGAAAACAAAACAGAATTACAAATTACTATCATCACTTAACAAGAAACAAAAAGTTCCATTGTCCTCTTTATGCCTGTCCTGAAATCGCATCATGCCTTTAATGCTATGTATAGTTGATGCTTCATGTGTTGATATTTTGTCCTTGATCAAACGCAGAGAAGCTCAAAAAATAATTTAGAATGGTGTTATCATGTGTTTACGCTGCCAACTAAGTAAGAATTTTAAAGTCTTGGTTTAAAATATGGAAAGAACTAGATTATCTGGACCCTAAAGGTTTCTTGTGGTTGTCTATGGCCCGGGAGAGCTCCAAATTAAGCAATCGCCCTTCTGTTATGATCTATCTAACTGTGGTGAAGCATTATACACTACACAAATGAGTTAAACCAGCCTAGATCCATCTTAACCATGGATCTATCAAGCGCCAAGAGGGATCAAATCTCTCGAGGTGAAAACCTATTTTTTGAGTGCAAAACTTGAGATAAGGTTTGCACCTCAAGAGATTTGATCCCTCTTGGTACTTGATAGAACCGTATTTAAGATGGATCTAGGTTGGTTTCAGTCGTGTGCGACCAAGGAAAATCTATCGATAATATGAGGAACATATGATTAATTTTATCAATAATATGTAAATACATCTAATATTAATATAACCATTTTAAAAATGCTAAATATGTTTGAGATTTATCGATTCATTTTAATTTTGAATTTGCTTAGTTACCTCAGTTTGTTGAGATGATAAATATTTTAAAATAACTTTAATGACGAAAAATGATGAAATAAATTTTTTTAATGCAAAGTGACAATGTAGTAATATTGAATGATAGAAAATGTGAATAATAAGAATGTAGTCAATTACAAATAGCCTTCATTGTGATTAATCTCAAACTATTTTCTTGTAGTATTCTTATTGTCACCCTTTCTATTTTCGTCATCTTTCCATATAGATTATATGAAAAATACAATAGAAATCATAAATCATAAACGATTTAAATATTCTTCTCGAGTTGTTGTAGTAAACATCATACCTTGTCTCTCTTTCTCTCCAATATTATTAGGTCTAATTACTATAACACAAAAATAGTTCTACATTGTCAATAACTTTTTATGCTTACAATGAAATCAATGCACACTATTAATCCAATGACTTTAAAACTAATGTACCATCATACATCCAATTACATCAAATCAAAAATCAACATATACACTGAAATCAATGCATCTAATGCAAGAAATCAAATAAGATTAGAAAACAACATCTACACATAAATCAATGCATCTAATGCAAGTAATCAAATAGGATTAAGAATCAACATCTACACCCAAATCAATGCATCTAGTGCAAGTAAGAAAATAGGATTAGAAACCAACATATACACTAAAATCAATGCTTCTAATGCAAGCAATCAAATATGATTATAAATCACCATATACACTGAAATGGATGCATTTAATGTAAGCAATAAAATAGGATTAGAAATCATTTATATTGAAATAAATGCATATAGTGTAAGAAATCAAATATAATTATAAATCAACATCTACATTGAAATTAATGCATATAGTGCAAGCAATGAAATAGGATTAGAAATCACCATCTACACTGAAATCAATGCATTTAGTTCAAGAAATCAAATAGAATTAGAAATCATCTACAATGAAATCAATGCATCTAGTGCAAGTAATCAAATATCATTACAAATCAAAATCTACACTAAAATCAATGCATCTAGTGCAAGCAATCAAATAGGATTAGAAATCACCATCTACATTTAAATCAATGCATCTATTGTAAGAAATATTCTTCCCTCTCCCCCCTCCATATATATCTATATGTCTCTACATCTCTCCTTCCTTGTCCCTTTATCTCACCCCCACAAACATACACACTCTCTCACTCCATATTTATCAATATCTTTGTCCCTCCCTCCCTGTCTCCATCTATCTCTTCTTTCTCTTCACCTTCCATCTATATCTCTATCTCCCTTTGTCTCTCTATATCAACCCCAAAACATACACTCTCTTTCTCCAATCTATCTATCCATCTCTCCATCCTGCTCTTCCTCCCTCTCTTTGTCTTCCCCTTCCCTCCCTCTCCCCTATTTCTATCTCTCTTCCCTCTTGTTATCCTCTCTCGCCCTCCCTCCATCTTCCTTATCTCTCCCTCTCTCTCTCTCTCTCCAACTTTAATTATCTATGTCTTTCTTCTTACCTCCCTCTCTCTCCCTCTCCATATCCATCTCTCCATCTCTCTCTC